>VXAA01006397.1:377042-436293 GCA_013399115.1 Anseranas semipalmata
CACAGGTTATCTGGATTTCAGCTTCCGTCATCTATTGTGAGCACAGGATCTATCCTCACCCTCTGTTTCACCACAGACTTTGCTGTCAGTGCTCAAGGTTTCAAAGCTATCTATGAAGGTAAGAATTATTTTCCTATTAGCTCTTTATTTTACTTGATATATGTTTTTGATGTTGAAATATGTTTCAATTTTCATTGTTTGGGGTTTGAATTGTTGTTGACTACTGCATAACCTTTTTTTCTGGCATATTGAAATGTTACTACATCATAGCCATAGTCTTGATTTTGAAATTGAATTCAATTCAATCAAACTAATACTTTAATTTCTGCTGGGATTTTTAATCAAATTTGTTAGGTTTCTAAAGCTGGATTCAGAAATACTTACATTTAAATGTTTTTTTTTTATCATTTCCTAAATTTCTTTTGACAACTTCTTTAGGCAATGCCTGACTGAAGGGGTTTAATGATAAAAATGAGATGAGATATGGATACTAACTGGCCCTGAAAATCAATCAGTAATCTTCTTATGGGGAAAATATATGTGTATGTACATACAAGGGTTTGTATGTTTGTTTGTTTTCAAAAAGCAAAGCAGTTCAAAGCCAGTTCTATGGAAGATGTTACAGTGATGACTGCACAGTTCTGAGGTAAAAAATAAGGACAAGCATTTCATGTCTTCAAGTGTTTACCAAGAGTTAAGCCATAAAACTGGACTGAATCAATTTGTGTAGTAATACGATGACTGCACAAAAGGCTTTGAGATCTGCAAACGTTGTTTGGGAAAGTTAGCAGATACACTTCTATTAAGTCAGTTGCTTGGAGTTGGATAGTGAGGGCGTGTTGAGTGTAACTTCAGGATTGCATTCAAACAGAGTGCGAATATTAGCTTGGTTGTGTGTTTCTAATTTTCTGTGCTTTTTCTGGTTGGGATGGGTAGCTCAGCAGTATGTCTTTCCCTGGTTGCTGTTCCCCCTTTCCTTTGTCCTCCAAAGCTTTGTCAGCTGAATAACAAGAGTGTGTCTTCTTGGTTTGGTCTAAACTTGGGTGAGGGCTGTGAGGAAAGGCTAGGAAAGTTTCATTTTAACATTCTTTAAGTTTTATTAGATAAGTTGAGAAGCAACATCAGACATCACAAACACCAGCCAGTGTCACTGTTACCTCAATAGGAAGTTGCTTTCTACATATGCGTATCTTTCTCTTCTAGCCGTAGCACATTTCATCCTTTTCTGCGAGCTGAGCAGTCGGTTTTTCATATGGAAAAAGACAGTGAAGAATGCTAAAGGACGTCTCTTGACTGTCAACTTAGGAACACATGCACAGAGCCACAGGCTGTAATATAATGACACTTCCTGCTGGCCTACTTTCTTGTAAAACCCCAGCAGGAAGAGCTGTAATTAACATTGACAAATAGCACCATTCTCTGATTAAACAACACTGCCCCCTTTCAGATTTAGTGCTGTAAGCCTGGCACTGTCTATGAGCTTCAAATTGACTTCAAAATATGACGTCCAACTCCCCAAAATGGTGGATGTCACACAAGTGACAGTGTCGCAGCGTATGGGCAGGCAGTGGGGACTGACGGCTTGGGAAGGATTTGCAGTAGTGAGGGGTTAGGTGTTTATTTTCTGAAGACTCGAGGTGAGTTCTGTATCAAACTTACGACTGCTGTAAGGGACAATAGGCTTATTGAAAACTCAGTTTAAGAAAGCCTGTAACTGTCCGTTTTTTGTTTTTTTTTTGTTGTTGTTGTTTTTGAGTGACCCCTTTTGGCTCTTTTTCCATATGTAATTTTGTGAGTAGGTAGGTGATCAGCCCCTCTGGGACAGGGGAATAAAGGCTAGATGTTACCAGTCACTGCAAGCCTTTACAGTCACTCTGCTGCCTACCTATCCCTAAGCTAGTTTGCTTTTAGTAAAATTATCTAGTTATCCCTGGTTTTAGCCAGCTCTTCCATTCTTCTCTGGAGTAAGTGCATTACTGTTCAGTTGAAAGCGTTGGGAGGATTAAAGTGCTACTGACTGCTGCCATTTAAGACTTTGGGACACTGTATGGTTGTAACACAGTTTGAGAAATGCTGTTTTAAACTGGGAGGGAATGATTCTGTAACAGAAATTTTTGTATGGAATGTAGAAAAGTCTACAATATTCAGAAATAATTATTGGAACAGGGAAAAATGAAGGAACTAATTTTCATAAACTTCCCATATTCTGGGAGTCTGCAAAGCTGGTGGTTTTTTAACTCGTGTGACAGGCCACTCTTTTCTTCTGGATAGGAGAATTTCATCTCATTAGGATTGCTACCTCCACGCAATTAAAAAATATAATTGATAAGCATCTTCAAAGCTAGCTCTGCTATTGCAAGTCAGTATTTTAAATGTGATCATGTTGGGTGGTTTGATGACGATGACTCTTGTCTACAAAAAGGCTTGCACTGGGCTAAATTCTCTGCTGTGCTGAGCTTATGCTTTGCAGAGCAGAGGGGATGCTGTCAGGGGGCCTCACCCTTACTGCCCGCAGGGAGCTCTTGGGAACTTGCTCCTTGGTGACTGAGGGTAGGGCGCTGAGCCTGGCAGAAGGTGCATGAACAACCCCAGCACCTAGCCAGCAGCCCCGAGGATACACCACACCAGTAGCCGCGGCAGGGAGAGACGCTGCACGCCGTTGCCTGTGCTGAGATTCTGATCCATGTCTTCTAGTGGGTACGTTCCTGATTTGTGACCTGACTTCCTTGCAGCAATGAAACACTTGGGTCCTTTGTGTTTTTACAGTATGTAAATGGTTAACAATGAAGCTGGTGAAACCACTTACTAGTGTTCTGAGCACTTGAAGATTATTTGAACCTATCTGGCTTTGCGTGCTGTCACCCATGTGCTACATGAGTGTTTATATTTAACTAAATCTGATTTTGGAGCAGTAGACCAGCGAGAGCCATCTACTAGTGTTAACAAGACACTGATGTAGCTGGGCAGTTGCCTAGTCCTGAGGCTGAAATGTAAGTTTCTCTACTATAGCATTACTTCACCAGGTTTATACATCTGCTTGTGAGAGAGCCTAGTATTTTTAACTGTAGCACTGCTAATACTCCAGTCTTCCTCAGTGATCACATCAGCATTCCAAACCTCTGGTACAGGTGGGAGCTTGGCTTATTCTTATTTTCTGGAAATTTTTATTGATGGGATTTTCAAACATATGACCATAAGAAGATCTATAAATTTGAGAAATAGTAAGTTCAGTTCAACTTATTTAATCTGCTAAATGATATATTGACCACTGCTGTCACTGTTAGGTAATAATTAAATCCAAGACTGAAGGTGTGGAATTTGGGAGTTGAAGGATGAATGGTGCTTCTGTAATTTTTTTTTATTGACAATGCCTTACATCACATAGAACATTATGTTTAGGCCTTAATGGGGAAGGGAGAAAACAATATACTCGCAACTTGTGCAATTTTGTTTAACTCCCTGTTAAAATCAATTTAATTCCTGTTTTCTTGAATGGGATTAACAAATTATTTTTAAAGGAAACTTTGAGGGCTACACACAGAAGTAAAAATTCACCACTGTTGTAGTAATTTTCTTTGGAAAGGTCAGAAGTATTCCTCCCATACAGAACACTTGCATATGGTTGGAAATACAAAAAAAAATAACTCTTTTGAATGATAATAATACCTGAAGTGTTTTACACATGTATACTTTCCATGGTGCATGGTGGAATGGTTATATGATCTTTCTTCTACTAAACTAGTGTTTCCTGCCATGCATTTGTTCAGGGAATCCAGTTGTTAAGTGCAGAAAATTCCGTAGAAGTAGAAAAACTTAACTCTTGGTGCGTTGTTCGTCGTCACTGTAAAACAAAATGCCATGGGTTTTTAGTTTATATTTTGCTACACGGCCTTCTGCCACTAAACACTAAAGTGCCCTTGAAAGTTAGCAGTCCTTGTCTCATTTTAAGCTGTCTCGATTTGTTGTTGTTGTTGTTGCTGTTGTTGCTTTTAAACACGTGTTGTAATGCAGAATTGGTGGATGGTGTTCAAGGCCGGTACATCTGGTTTGGTGTTCAGTGTGCACCAGTACCTTTCCTTTGACTTCTGTTCTATGGTAGCAGGTCTTCCTTGCCAAAGGAAGAGCTCTTGCACGTCCCTCTATCCTGCCCGCCCTCAGGGTATGCTGCCTTTTTTCTTTTGGTCTTTGAATTCTCAGAGCTTTCTGCTCACACCCAGCATTAACATTTATACTGGCAGTCCCTTCACCCTGCTTATGCAGCTTCCCTGAAGCTTCTTTTTAAATCCTTTTCAGCATCAACAGTAGAAAGTAGTGGTACACTTGCACAGTGTAAATCCTTTGAAGAAATTTGTTTTCCTCTTGTTTCTCCTATTCTCCTTTTTTTTTTCTTTTATGGTTCAATATTTCAAACTATTTAAAAAAAAAAAAAAACCACTTCCTCAGCCCGCTTGGAGGCAATAACCTCTTGTATTGACTCCATGATCTTACCGAGGTAATTTTCCTGAGACTCTGTTTTTCCCATCAACACGGACCCAGTCAAGATAACAGGCCTTGGGGCTCAAGCTAGCATTCCTCAGTCACTCAGCTTCTCCAGTAGGTGTCTTGATTGGTTGGTTTGCTTTTTTTCAAGTGCCCAAATACCTTTCCAGCGCTTTTCTAAGAGTAAAAACTCTTTTTCATTGGGTCACTACATGACAGGGCTTCCTATTTACTGTCCATGTGTCTAACTGTAATAGTGGCGATAGAGTTCTTGAAACAAACTGTCCTGCAATGGTAAGAGCTGCTGCTCCCAGGGAATGAGCATGTTCAAAACATGCTCAGTAATCTGCCACGATAATATGAGGCAAATATTTCATGTTAAGTAATAAAAAAAGTAATAAAAAAGTTAAATTGGCAAGAAAATACAGACTTTTATGTAATTTATATGCATAGCTATCCCTTACTATCCAGCTGTGAGTGAAACTAGTAATGGTTTAAGATTTGAGAGACTACTAACCTCTGTGGTTTAGTCATTAGGTACTCTATTATCTATTAAATATTACTTCATTTTGATTGTTCCAATGATCTGAGACTTGGAATATGATTCCCGAACCTCACTAGATTAGCCAGTCCAGCTCTGACGAGGTCCAAAAGATCATAATGAATATCTAATGATGAGATTGAGAGCTAAGCAATTCGTTCTGTATTCAGTTTATTCTATGTTATGTAGTTTTTTCTCAAGAATTCCATTGTTTGCTCTCAAATCTATAACTATTCTCTCCCATACACTGATATTCAGAGAAAGGTGCAATTTAAATTGAAATCTCAGTTTAATACTTTTAAAGGATAAAGGCGCAAACTGTTTTTGTTTTCATTTTTTAATTGCATTTCTTGGGTAAGAAAACCAAAGCTGTTAATACTGTAGTAAAATAATTTTGCAGCTACACATCTTGGGTTGCAGTCTCACCATTGACTGAGTGTATTTGGCCATAACATCTGTTAAGAGAGTGATCTATTTGCTTTTCTATTTTTAGTTAAACTTGTCTTGCTTACTATTTTGGTAGTTTTCTTTTCAAGCTGAGGTCTTTGTAAAAGCCTTGAGCTGTGTGTGTGTTTACTCATGAACAAGTAAACCCAAAGTTTTAAATAATGAAGTAATAAATAATGAAGTGAGATCCTTTTAGGCTGAAATGTATAGTTCCATCTCTTTGGAGCAGAAGTAATTGTTTTCTCTGAGTGAAGTTGGGTATGGATTTCCTTTGTCAACTGAATTTACTAACAATTGCAGCAGTCCTTACACTGAAAAAAACATTTTTCCCTTTTTTAGCAAACTTCCTTAAAAATGACATGGTTTTGGAAGGATACGGTCTGAACGGCTGTTACTGATGTAATACAGGAAGGAATCGTAATGCAGTTAAAAATAAAGTCGGCATTTCTTGGGTCAAAACACGCCAATGTGCAGCAGCAAAATCTCAGGGCAGGAGAGGTCTGGCAGCGCAGTCTTAGTTCTGTGGGACTTCTGATAGCTGATCTAGATTATCAGTGATTTAGGTTTCACAAGAGTTCACTTAAACCCTAACAGCTAAAGAAAAATATTTTTCATGTATATGTGTATTCAGAGAACTTAAGAAAAAGAAGGTTCTTCTGTGAGGAGAGACAGGTAAAATAGTCTGCTTGTGCTCTGAAGTGTATGAATAGATCTAAAAAGTGCTTGAAATAATAAATCTACGGGGAAATTAAGTTGGTCTGTAGAGACAGGTACTCGTGTCTGCTCTTTCCAGTCTCTCATGTATCAATATATTGTACAGAGAAGAAATGATAACTATATTTAAAACAATTGTACTCCACACCTTCCTTAGTTATGACAAATTAGGGTGGGTGACTTCAAAAAGAAGTGGAAAATCCTTTCTCCAGTAAAAAAGACTTAGTTTCCTTCCAACAGAATTTGAAGGACCAGGAGTCAGAGATCAGGAATGTTATTTCCTAGACTGCTCAAGGCAGAAACTTCTGAATTGGAAGTTCTAGGAAATTTTTTCCTAGAAGAAAAACACTGTAATGAAACTTTTTGTGATTGAATAAAGCCTACTCGAATTGGCAGAAAGTAAAATTAAATTCTATTGGACTCATTATTAAGCAATGAATTTGGTATCTAAAGGAAGGAATATAAGAGCCTTGCCTGTTGCGTTATTCCAGTGGTGAGCTCTGTCAGCTGTATCCTGCTTTCCAGCTCTTGAGTAGCTCGATCTCTAAAGGAAAGACAGCCTTTGTGTTGCTATTAGCCTTTGAGAAGGGGATTACATGACTTTAAGATATGTTTTCGGAATTTTTTCAACTGCCTCTGATTCTGGAAGTAAGGGATTATTTTGTGCCTTCTAGTGATTTATTGATCCTTACAAGGACTAGTGTGTTCATTGTCCTTGGGGCACGAACCGATAACAAACCTGGTGTCGGTGGTTCATACCTTGTAATCATTTAGTGGGATTGTAAGCCTCCCGCCACAAAACTCTTGTGCTCCTATTTAGGATCACAAAACCAGTAGGAAAATGTTTTGGAAAGAAAAAGCGGGCTTCCTAGAGCAACTGTTTGCTGAGAAACAAGGTCAAAACACACACAGTTCTGGAATTGTGTTGGATTTTTTTTTTTTTCAGTGCAGCCACATAAGAAATGTATGGAATGCATCTTGTCTCAAAGTACTTTTCTAAAACAAGTCATGCAATGTGACTCAACATAGCTGACATTTTTGCTTGTTCTATTTTACAGCCAACTGGGATTTGGGGGAATATTTTTTCGTGTTCATAGCCTTATAGTTTTGCTGGAGATAAGATGTCAGTTAAGCAGCCTGTGTCTCCTTCCTGCCCCAACCCCAAATTTATTGTAAACAGTGCTGCTGCCAGATACCAAGATGTCAGTATCAAGAGAGGGTACTGGTTAAATAAGGAGCCTGTATTCTGTTGAAACTTCATTTTGCCTGAAATTTTAGTTCCGGGCGTGTTGTCTTTTTCCCTTTACCGATGTGGAAACTAAAATATTTATTCTTAGTGTCTTGTGTGGATTGCCAAATTAGTCAAAGGAGTTCCATAATGTGTTAATCCCCAGTCTGTCTGTCTGAAAAATTAAATCCTATTTCATTGTCTAATTATCAGATATATCCCGTAGAGTTTACTTATCTTCAGAATGGCCCACGTTAATATGAAGATCCCAGATGAAATGCAGCTGACACCTAGTTTTTAATAAATCTGAAGAAGTCTGATGCTATGGCTTACTTGATTTCTGGTCTTATTTCTAAAGAAAGTTATTTATTTCTTTGGCTCATACAAAGTAGGGAAAGCTGTGTTGGGATTTCATCTCAGAAAACAAAAGTGCATTTTCAGCCATACTAGTCTGCTTTCTAGTTTGTAGTATAGTCCTTGTAGTAGAGTCTATTTTTGAGCTATTTTCCTTCATAAAAACAAACAAAAAATTACTTTTTATTATGAAAACAATTTCTGCTTTTAAAAGAGAAGTCTCTGCATCCTATTAACAGTTACTGGTTGTAACTACTTTGTACTTATTACAAATCTACTTGCAGTGTCAAAGATGGCTTATGGCTTTCATGTCTTTTGTTGCTAAAATAAAATTAAAAAAAAAATCAATTTCATCCATAACTCTGCTCTGGAAATTTTTATTCCTTTAAACTGACAAAGTGTGTACACTGTTGCAGGCTGGAACCATTGTTTTCAGAATAAAACCTATGGGTTAGCAGGCCAGAAAATAGAACTTTGGCTTTATTATCTTACTGAAGCCAACAGCCATTAACCTGATTAATTAAATGTAGCATAATTTGCTATGTTAGATGGCTAGTTAGCATGTAAGTACAGCCACATACCTTGCTTTTCATCTTTTCTTGTATAACTTTCAACCATTAATAATTGTACTTTGAATTACTTCGTTATTCATATTCTTCCCATATATTGAGGGCTCCATTTGCTCAACCTTTCAGGTTTTTCTTCCGTAATTGGGATAATAAGGGACATATCTAGAACTTTGCATCCAAATACACTCATCAAAACAAGCGTGTCTGATTTTTGACTAAGACACTGATCTTGTTCAGTAATGAATACAGTAGTGGTATGTCACCCACCTGTTAGTTGTGAAGAAAAGGAGTAGGTTGACTATTGTACATATAATGTAGGCGTTGCTTTTAAGTGAAACTTGAGATTGTTAAAATACATCACGTAATCTTCACCTTGTGTTTGTTAGAAGTCCAATTTGTCATACAATAGCACTGGACTACTTTGTATATTGCCTATCTAAATATCAAGTGTTTATTCGCCCAAATAGTGTCATTAATTTCCGTAGGTATACATAATTGCTATAAACGAGTTGGCAAAACTATCTTGAGTACTTGTTACTTGGATTTTGTATTGGCATCCTTTAAAACCAACTTAAAACACTCCGAAATCTTTCATCCTGTATATATTGAAAGACTTCCTAACAAATTTATTTCATTATTCATGCATGATCTACTTCTAAGAGATGTTGCCTTAAGGTTCTTTGAAGCTGGCTTACTGGATTGACCTCATAAGTGCCATGGGAGGCATGGAAGGCTACACAATCTTCTTGACTTTTAGTTCTCTGCTTTTCTTGTGCTTGTTTAACAAGACAAGGCACACCTGTGTGGTGTCAGTGGATTATAAACCTAAAATCAGAAGAATGTTAAAACAGCAGGTTTGGATGTACTCAATCTTGTTTATGGGGAAGGGGCAGCAGTGTAAAGCCAAGAAGTGTTACTTAGTTTAATTAGTCTTAAATATCTAATCATTATTAGTACAGATCAAACTTTGAAGAAAACAAACAAAAGAAAACAGTACAGTTTAAAATGTTGTACACACGCTTCTTAGTTTCTACCTCTTTTCCCAGTGTTACGCTCACCCTTCCTGCTCCTCTGGTTCCAGTAGTTGATGGTCTCTACGTCCTCACTTTAGGATATGCTTGCGGTCATTTTTGTTTGCTAACACGGTTTTATACCTTTCTTCTTTCTTCACTGGTGTGCAGTTCCATGTTGCATCCGTATTTACTTTACATGGTGCCTTTTATGCATGTTACGTACTACTGCTTTGTCCTCTTTGGTACTCCTAAGCCCAGTTTTGTCCAGGTCTGCATTTCTTTGACGGTGAGTTGTTTATAGCTGTGGGGTTTCCAGTGCCAAGCCTGTGCCTCATCTCTGCTTGTACTCCCCAGTGCTGCATCCTGTATCTACAGTTCCCAAAGCCGCAGTCAAACAAGGTGTGTAATTTCTTTAATGACGTTGTTGTGTCAGTTGTAAATATTTCATTCTGCATAGAATAATTGCTTGCTACAGCTATCCCTATAAAACTACGGTTGTGCCATGTGGGGGGAAAAAAGTAAAACAAATTAGCCTTAGACACCAAGTCAATTAAAGAAATTGCTATCCCAGCCAAACTGACTGAAACAAAGCTGCAGGCAAGTTTGGAGAAGTTCAGAAAGAGCAAACCTGACCATAGCCTGACCATAGCAACACTCGGTCCTGAATGGCAATACCAGCTTACAGGGCTGTATGGTTATGAAATACTGCGTGCGTAAATCAGTTTTGTCCCCTAATGAAGCTTCAGTTTCCAAAATTTGCGTGATTTAGTCAAAGCTTCCGTTATAACCATCTGGGGATCTTCTGGCTGGTAAAATGAAGTCTTTGCTGCTCGGTGTACTGCCAGGCAGCTGGGGTGGACTTCACCTGACTAGGTCCCTGACTCCCGACAGCCATCTACAGAGCTAATCATCAGTTACAGTCATTAAGTACTTTCAGAAGGCAATATAGACATAATATAGATGCCTATGTTAACATGAGATGAATCACCTCAAAGCAGAGGTGCCTGTCTGCCTGTGATGACTTTACAATGAAATCCGAAAGACTAACTTAGTTGTCTTCAAGTTGAGCGTTTTAATCTAAGGTTTGGATCGTGCTTCTTGCTTGACAGAAAGTCAGCATTTAAAGGAATTTTAGTAGAAAAACATGCATCATCTCTTTGGAAATCACTCTTATTTCAAACACAGTTTAACTGAGAACCTTATCTTCTTAGATCATCTTTAATTATTGTACAGTTTTGTGTTCTTTGATTCTTCAGGAATCTTTTATTTCTTGCTTTATTTGGCAAGAAGTCATGAGGTTTCTAAAACAAATTGGGGCAGCCTCCCCCTCCCACTTCTGTTTTGAGATGAAAAACTGTTTTTGGAAGCAGGAGCTCATGAGAAAACTGAGCTTTCTGCTGTGAAATGTGAGAAACGTTGCTTATTCCTTAAAAGATGCAGCCAATTTAATGTGCCCTGTATGTGCAGCTCCCTAGGCACAGCAGAGAGAAGTTTGGCCAAGTGTCCTCCTTAGCTTTGTTACACGACTGTGGGCACCAACAGGGTCCCATGTTCCTGTACATGGAGTAGGCTTCTGAACTGACCGGAGTGAGGGGTGTTTGTGTTCACCTTTATTTTCATTCTGATACAGTGCAGCTGTAACACAGAACCAATTTTTTAAAATAATAGCTTCTTTAATTTTTAAAACTGTATCCTGCAGGTTTTATTTTGAAGTAGCAATTGCAATAAAGCACCGAGAGGCTGCATTTTGGGGAAGCAAATAAGGCTGTGGGTGATTGGACAGCTGTTGTGTGTAGGATACTGAAGTTCTCTTCAGTGCTGTCACTTCAGCTCTGCTGTAGGAGTTTAGCAAATGGCAACATTAATGCACTAAAACAAAGTGGAACAGATTTCAGTACTACACGTGATCAGGCTTCACCTTGGCAAAGAAACAGTTTTTCCAGCATTTTATATTTTTTTTAGTCCTTGAAGTTTTCACCATTGCCCAAACCCTACCCACGTGCCATCCTTTCCTGACTTACATGATTACACGATGAAATTTGCATGCAAAATGGATTATTTATCAAAATAAGCCTTTAAATGAAAGGAGGAAAAAAAAAACCTAAGTATGAGAACTCAAGTATGAATTGAGTTCAGTCTGTGAGCAGGTTGAACAAAGTGGTTAGTGGGACGCTCTAGCTGAATTAGAATTATATATTCTATATATAAACTATAACTGCAAGTTTTAAAGGTAATACTTTGCTATGCTCACTGCATGCTTGTCAGCTTTTCCATGATTGAGAGGTAGCCTTTAAAATAAAATTAAGAATGAAACAAAAGCCAAAGTATTTCTCTGCTGTTCTGCATGTTGCGAAAAACTAAATGTCATAATCACCTTTTAAAGAATGCAGTGCTTTTTGCAATGCTTAGATCGTGCTCCAGCACTTCAAAGTCATATTGTCATTTTAGCTGCCCCTAATTTCCTGGTTATTTTTAAGAGTTAGTTTATAACTAACATAAAGGCTGAATCTTTTCCTTTAAAAATAAGGCATACTAAAGGCAATTTGACATTCATTTTGGATTCTGAGTATTATTGTCTGTGAGAGATGAGGGAGTATAAGTGGGAAGAGAAAATACACTACTCGTAGGCTTAGTAATTCAAGCTTTTGTTCACAGAACTTCATGATCAATTTAGAAATCAGTTATACCCAGATTTTTTTCTTTGTTCCTGAAATACTGTTAACAGCCCCAAATACCAAAGAAGTTTACTGGCTTTGTTTTTGGAAGCAGTGAAATTGATTCTGCATCGAACAAGCTAAGGGACCTTTGAGCCTCTGAACTCTGCCCGTTGCAAACTGTTCGCTCAGAAAAATAAAAGTGGTGGAGGCATCAAAAACACAAAACAAAACCAAAACAGACCCTAAAACCCACACTGTAATTTACTGAAGTGCAGGGAGTGAATACATGATGTACTTCAGCCAAAAACTAATAAAATGTGAGAAATGATGTTGGGGGAAGTATTGCTGTGTTGGATTTTTATTTTGCTAGCCATTTGCTGCTGGACACAGGCAGAAACGGGACACTGAAACATTTATATATGTATTTTTGTCCCACTGTTACCCTTCTTAAGTGCAGGTATGTCTGAGTTTGCATTTTCCTGTGCAGTATTATGTCAAACTAAGTGAGCTAATGGATTTAGGAAATGGTTAGTCATTTAGTAGGCATCATGCTAATAATGTATATACACACACTGTTGCAGTCTTATTGAAACTATTAATGATCATAATTTCTATGTATCAGATGCCATATAAAACTGAAGATCTCACAACAGTGGCTAGGCAACTGACGAACGAAATTTTGCAAGACCAAGGTATCCAATAAAGCTGCAGTGCATTGGTGGAGCTGGTGGGATTGGTTCCAGTCAGTTTAAAGTGTTCTCCGGAGTTTTGGTGAACTCTGTATTCCCATAGTGTAATCTGGTGTTAATTGGGAATTGTAAAGTTAGTGGAGTTAAAATATGGAAAAAATGTGAGTTCAGGGGATTCTATGATATTATAACCATCTTCAAAATACAGATCAGTCATTGCTTCAGTGTTCTTAAACAGCTGGCCTACTGCGTCTGGCAAATGACTTCTCAGTATTGAGCTAAAGCCACCATGCGAGTCAGTAAGCTTTCTAAGGACTCTTTCAGATCAAAGTTGACTCTTAGGTAAATCTTTAAGAACAAGTGGTCTAAGTTCCTCTGAGCAGTGAATTAGCTAAAGCAGTGCATCAGCCCAGACTGATACAGGAAATAAAATATGTTCTTCTTCTTTTATGAATCGGTGTGATGTCACCCGGAGATGGTGAGAATGATGGTCCAAACTCAGTGTCTTATTTACTATTTTGATACTTTGATATTTTTTGTGCCATGAGAGGTAAATTTGAGTTCAGTGGAAGTATAATGCCAAAAACTTGAAATAACAGAAAGCTAAAAGCGATGCCACAGATAAAATCATTAAACTCTGTATCATGGTGTTTTTAAGTGTTACGAATCAATGGAACTTGATAATGAGGTTAAATTGGTAATAGCATGATGTCACATGTTGATGCAACAGGTTATATAGAAAATGAGGTCATGAAACTGTTGGTGGCCCTAAGAAGGTGTATTGTAAACTGTTAGATACAGTCCACTAGGATTTTTGGTTCAGATCCTAGTAGTGGTCTAGAGCCTGAACCTGTAATCACTAAAATGACCTGTTAGTAGGTCAGCCTGGACAAGTTCGAGTCACTCACAGATAAGGCCAGTGTCAAGTTTACTTCACACAAGCACACACTAAGTATTTGCATGAATATTTATAATTCTTTTAGAGCACGTACTGGCTTTTAAAATATATTACAAGTAATAAGAAAACATAACAATTTGGGTACGTAGTAAGGGGAAAATAATTATAGCGTATTTGATACTTTGGGAAATGAGAAGATAGACTTGCAAAGCTATGTTGTCCTAACTTGTAGCACATTAATATCAAATTAATCACATCAAAAAAGGTCAGCAATCGCTGCATGAACTAATACAAGTGAAGAAATTAATAAGGAAGGAAGAGAAAAACACTAGAATACAACACATGTGAAAACTTGATTTAGATTATTTTCCTGTTTAGGTTATTGAAAGGTTTTCACTCGTTCAAATTCTACCTTGTTTAGGGTCATACTCTGGAGGAAGGAAATATGAAATGTTTAAAACTAATGAAATATAGCAAGAGCAAATTTCTTAATTAAAGCCTAGGGAATTTCTTCATCAAAGTCTAGACAACTTCTAGGAGACTGTTTAACTCAGATTTACTCTTAGGTTACTTTGACCCACACAATAGCGTACATGTGCGTGGGCCTGGCTGGATGGGTAGGTTGCATAAAACAAGGTTGAAGCCCATTCTTCCCATGGTAGCCTTTGTTTAATACCATGTGTTGGGTTTGTTTGATAGACAAGTTGCTCTACCACTGAAGTCCTCTTCCCACTGTCATTGCAGCTATATCCAACCTGAGCCCAGGTTGGATATAACTGTAACTCAGTTTAATTTTGATGTGACAGGTGACAAATGCTATAAAGTACTAGTTTCAGTGAAGTCTTAACTGCTTATTCTACAGAATTTTATGTTAAAAAGGGAAAAATGTCTGCAACAGATTGCCTACTCCTTGGATGCACTGAAAGGATGAAATGGGTGTGAATGAAAAATATGAAGAACTGGAGAGAAAAAAGTCTCCCATTTTGGCTGCAGACCTCATGCATCAGCTCTGTGGCTGCGCATCCTTCACCTGCAGCCTTAACCCTCTGGTGAACGAGAACCGGGCAGTGTGCACACCGGCGTGACACTGCTCACCTCTCATATCAACGTTCTCCAATATACTTTTTCCAGCATTGCTTATTGCCAAGGGTACTCATGTGAGTGTAGAAGCAGAAGCCCTGTTTTATATGAAGTTAGTGAAACAGGAAGGTTTCCTTCCAAGGTTAACCCAAAACAAATCTGTGATGACAGTGGACTCTGGTCAAGGCAGAGAAGGAAAATCATGTGACAGCCACAAAAATACTAACAAAGAGCATATTTATCCCTGTGCTCCAGGAAAGAAACTGTCACCATGTGTAACAGCACCATCTCCTGACTGCTGCCCTAACACTTGCACACTTCTTTCTAAACACAGCATGTACGGGCAGATTGAAAGCATTGCTTCTGGTCTGAATTTTTGTCCTGCGGGAAGTTCTAGTCCCTTTTCCCCTTTTACTATTGTGGTAGCTTGAACATCTGAAGTATGAACATTAGTTTGTATGTTTATAGTTTAGTTTGTATTAGCATTCTATAAAATATTCCTTAAAAAAGAAAAAAATATTAAAAGAGAAGCAGGTTACCCCTTTTGAGTACTTTCTCAAGCAGGAAGTACTTCCTAAAACATATGACATAACCAATAAAGAATTGATTTTGATTTAGAATCCCGTGGGCCTGTTGTGCTTTAAGACACGCTATATAAGACTTTACTGGAAAAGGGAAATTACTGTACCTGACTTTTTTCTTTTTTTAAGTATCAAGTGACTTGGAAGGTTCTTGTTTGGTGGTGAGTACTTCTTCAGAGTAGCACTGTGAATCAGTGACCAGATCCCGGATTTGGATTTGGTTTATGGGTCTGCAAGATTAGCCTCTAAGTTGCTTCAGTCTGTCATCATCTTCTCTTTCTCTGTAAAAGTGCAAATCACTAGTTTGACTCTTAGGGGAATTTTGAACTACTTTAATGAGAAGTACCACAGGAGAAAAAGAACCTATTTTTATGTAATATATGGGAGTACTCAATCTAACCTTAGGTTCTTAAAGAACTGTAAAACAACAACAACCAAAAAAAAAACCCCTTGCAGCTGAATTATAAAATGATACACCTGAAAATTCAGAAGTTTGGGTGGAAAAAAATAGTGGACATTGCTCCTAATTGGTATAAACTTCTTTTCCCCAGGCCACACAGTGACTTCCTTCATCTTTTAATTTTGTTAATGGTCAAATGTAAAACCTGGTGCCTGCATTCCTACACCACTTTTTGGGTTTTACCTATTTGTCCCTAATAATCTCAGATGACTTCATCCTGATATCTTCATATGCAAGAAAAAAGTTCATGTTTATAATCCTTAGTGCCCATCTGAAGATTTTCCTTTAAAAGAGGTCTAAGTGACAGTTGTCTGTAATACAGGTTTCTGTATACCTTGAAATTTTGCATAAAACGAATTATAATGATTTTATGTAGATTTTGTATAACTGTAAAGACCTTATAGAACTCTATAAATCTTTTATTACATTTCATTTTCAATACATTTAAGGTTGAACCACATTGAAAACGTAGGGTCTATATATACCAAAGAAGTTACTTTAATCTTAAAATTCATATTTCTTCTCCTAGTTATTTCTACTGTCAAAGATACTGAAGAGACAAGTAGGGAGGTAAAGATGCTTGCTGTAAGCAATTGCATGGGCCGTTAGTTAAAATGAGTGTTTAAATGGATAAATGATGCCCCTTCAGATTATAAACAGAACTAAATTAGTAAAAATGCATAACTCAGCGCAGTTATTTTATGATCACTCATTGGGTGTTCAACCCCTAGCTGAAACATGACAACTGAAAATCTGTTTAGCATTGGAGCATATCATTAAATTCTGTTCATATAACATCATATTACACTCTCACACCTGACTTCTACATTTATACCGAAACATTCATAATTCAAAATGAGTAATATATTATTCATTGCATTTGGGAAACAATACAAAAATAGATGGAAGTGTAAGCCTTCCTTCTGTTGCTTCTTTTGCACACATGGAATATACAGACAGCATGCCGCTATGGAAACACACCAATAATGTGACAGTAATAAAGAAATGAAGTCAGATTATTTGAACTACATTCGTGTTGTAAAAAGACTTGGAGTTTTGATCAAAAACCCTGTCTCTTCTCTTATTGTTCTTCAGGCCTTCACGCATTATTCATACAGTCATAGTTCAGGTATTTCTGTGTATGCAATCCTGCTCAGGAATGTTTACTGTAATGGAAAAAAAACCACCTGCTTTTATATATTTTGGCCATTCTGTTTGTGCAGCTATTATGTGCCTAACTACAAAATGGACGTATCCAGAGTAAGTAAGTTCTCCATAACACATGTAATTGTAACACTGTGATTATCACTGTAAATTTTACTGCCTCACCATTTTTCCTCCTGTTAGTTTGCTATCTTCTCTCCTACATCTCATCTTGAATTAGATTAATCCTACAGCAAGTACACTATTTTTGTTAACTTTTTGTTGTTGTTGTTGCAAAGTCTCTTGAGAATAGCAGAAGTTGAAAAAAATAATTTAAAATGAGTTTGGTGGTTGTCCTTCTGCGTATTAAACCTAATATGGCATTTAGGAGAGATTCAAAATATTTAACATAGTGGTACAGTTTCTTTTTTGAAGTTAAAAATCAAGAAGAAATTACAGACAGCCTGAGAGGCCTTTGCAGTTTGCGTTATACAAAGCAAGTGCTTATGCAGCTGTTAATGTTCAGTTTGCATTCTGAACTATAAATGGACTTTTCGAGGTCCCTCCCACAATTAAAGAGGTCAGAAACTAATGAGGCAGATGATGATCCTCCCTTCTTTCTGCAGCAGCTTGCACAGCAATTCAGGCCGTGGTGGAGTAGAAGAATGCCTCTGCTCTAATGGAGGATTGCCCTTGAAATAACACAAAGATCATTTCAAAATTTCAGACAGTGTTCTTTTTCCAGGGGCATCATAGCTGTTCTCCACCTCTCAATAAGGCTTTTTCCAGAAAAAAATAGGTTATAGTCCAGTGGATGTGATGTTGCAGATACTAAACAGCAGGAACTAGATAGAACTACTGCTAGGTGAGTATGCACAGCTACTCGGAGTACACTGGTCAGATTGGTTAAGTAATTTGCCATCAGATGAAGTGATGGGCTGAGGGAGGTTCCAGAGGATCTGCTCTGGACTGAGCACTATTCAACGGTTTTGTAAGCACCTCAAGGAAGGAGTAGATCACGTTTAGTTGCAATTGACATTAAAGTAGCTGTAAGAACAGTTTTCAAAGGTATAACCATAAACAGGGGAAGTGATGTGAAGGAAAGCCACTGATAAACAGGATAGAGGGCAAAGAAAGGCAGTGGCAAAATTCCTCACTAGCATGGAGATAATAATCTTCACATGTGTGTGATGCATTCCAGGAGGGACTGGCTAGAAAGTATTACCTTAGGAAATAGCCTTAGGATCGTGAGTGAACATCCCCCATTCTACTGCGGGGGGGAAAAACAAACTAACAGTGCTACAGCTAGAGGGAGGAAGAAGGGGAATGGCTTTAAGAACTCTGAAATATTTTTTTCTTCTGTATGCTGGTGAGGGCTTAGGCTGAGTTTTCCTTCGCACTCTAGGCACCACAATTCAAGAAATATTTAGATAAAGAATGTCCAGTGAAGAGCAACAGAAATAACTGAAGAGCAAAATGATTTAAGCAAAATTGTTAAAGGAAATAGTTCTCAAATCTTGACAGGAGAAAAAGGTGAAGAAGAAGAAACAGAAGTCTTCATACATGTAAAGAAACAAGAACGATTAAAAAAAAATCTTTTGAGCATCTGCAAGGCAGAGCAAGCATCATTCACATTTGGCATAGGTTTAGTTACAAAGTTTCTTGCAGTTCTATTTTTGATTAGTGTGATGGTTAAAATTAACTTTTCCTTCTTGAAAACTGTACCACTAAATAGTTGTTAATCTAGAGGTGCTGTACATGTGTGGAGCTATACTTGCAAATGCTAGCTTATGTAGCTATCAATTTTTTTAAATTTTTGATTTGTTGTGCCTATTTGGACACTAGAATTTCCTTACACGATTCAGTGCTTAATTTGTCTTGTAACTGTGAATTCTAATTACTATAGTGATACTCAGTTTCATGAAGCTTCATATTCAAAAAAGAACAGAAACATGAAAATTTTCAGATTACCTTCTTTCTATCTCAGTCCAAAAATTTTCAAATTTCAATTTCCTGTGAAATGGAATTTGTTTTCTAAAGCTTAGTCATTAATATTTCATCGTTTGGCAGTACTATAGCTCTATAGTAGTACAAATAAGCTAAACTTCAGAAACAAGTGGTGTAATGGGTGACAACAGACTTGCTAGGTATTGTATTTATACAATTAGCTGTGAAATTCATGTCTAAACATTGTCTTTGTTTTTAAAAAAAAAACTAGAATACTCATTTTTGAGAGCTGTGTTATAAACACATTCCTAACATCTCAGGTGTAGCATCTTTCAAATGGCATGGAGTAAAAGCTTCACTAGGGACTTCCTGCAGTTAAAGGGGTTACTGTGTGGAAAAAAAAATCTAAAGGTGCAACCAACATTTTAGTAATAAAATTAAAAACAAAAAGGCTAACCTTATTTTGAAAACTCTTCTACTTGTGTACAATAATATAGTACTTGTATTATATTGTATTGTTGTACTTGTGTACAACAATATAATATCTCCCTCCTTGGAGATCTTCAGAAGCCACCTGGAGATGGCCCTGGGAACCCTGCTCTGGGTGTCCCTGCTTGAGCAGGGGTTGGACCAGATGGGCTCCAGAGGTCCCTTCCGACCACAACCAGTCTGTGATCCTGTGGTTCTGTAATTTGTAAAGTGGGAATCGAATCTGATGCCTTGCATTTAAGTTGTCCAAAAAAGGAACTTTATTTACTCCATGCATGTTGCAATAAAAAGGTTGACTTGGATAAGGACAGATAGATGACATTTAGCTGCAATATCATTTTGTATCAGAAACATAACTAGTAAAATTCTGAATTCTAAATGTTCTAATGTAAATATGGGATGATTTCTTGCACTAGATCTTGTTTTTTTTGTTTGTTTTTGTTTTGTTTGTTTTTGTTTTTTAATTCATCCTTCAAACTCGTCCATCAGAAGAACTTCATGCTTCCCCAAATTCTCTCAAAATCTAGGCAAAACTGTACCAACTTCTGTAACTGAACTGACATGATTTCTTGGAATATAGTTTGCCAAAGTGTTACAGTTGTATATTCCTAGTACATCAAACACAGGATGCTAACACTGTTACTTGAAGTCCTCTTGCTTCAGTTGTTCAGACAAAACATGGAATCTGAACTGAAATCAAGATTTGTAACCCCACATAAATATAAGATTTCAGGAAAAAGCAAACCATTAAGCAGAAATTTTGTTCTGACTCATTTGTCTTGCTTTATCTACTGTGGTTCAGCTGCACCAAGAACTTGAGACAAATTGCATTGTTTCTGAGTTGATCAATTAAGTATTACATTTTCAAAAACAGTATTAACTTAATCTTACTCCTACTGATGTCAGTAGAAGTTCTCATGGGGAATAATGGTTACTGTACTGAGCTTATTTGAAATTTACACTCTTAATCAGCTATTTTGTTTCTGGAGGAGCTACTCATATGGATACATATAAGTAAATGTAGGTTATGTGGGTGGAAATTGTGCCTACTAGTGTGAAATCTTTTTTCTCTTTAGGATTGTGACTTTTTCATTGTGGTTTGGCTAATCATCACATATGAAATATTGTGCAAGATAATATTGTTAATCACAGAATAAAGGGAGATATTATAGCAAAAGTGTTTCCTCATACTGTTCCCCCAAAAATCCGAAAGAAGTGAAAAATCTTCTTTGGTTTCATAGTTCTTTTGACTCTGAAGATAAAACTATCTCAGAATAATGCGTGCATGCTTCTTCTAACATGTCTGGTGAACATGCTTAATTAAGAGAAAGGGCTCTATGCTTTTTAATCAAGTATGATTTACTTGATTTCATGGTAAAAGAAAACACATATCTTTTTTTTTCTTCACAAGGATTTGAGAGCTAACGTACATTAGCTATCCTGCCGTAGGTACATTTCTGAACTATTTTTCCAGTTAGTTGTGGCAATGCAATGCTAGTAAATATCAACAAAAATGCACATTTTGATGTTTCAGTGGAAAAAGTCAATTATTTGTATACATCAACTAAAGCATTACTACACTAATGCCTACCAGCTATCATGAACTGAGGTGTAAAAGGTGTTTTCAAAGTTACGAATATCCTTTGCAATCTCTGTGATCTTACTCTGCTACCAGCTTCACACGATGCCTTAATGAAAGAACTCACCTCATCTTTCTTATTCTCCCAGTGATGTACATGTTATGTACCTATTGCCACAGCAGGATGCTTCTCCCTTTGTAAACTGGAGTGAATTCCTCCATATTCTTGGTTTAAGTCTGAAAAATGTCTGTTTGGGTTTGTGTTACAGTAGTGCACGTCTCTTACTGCTGCTGTAACCGGGAAGTCTGCACCCGGTGTTGGCGTGGGGCTTCAGGGAAGATCACAACCCGTTATTTTAGCATTTTTGTTTTTAGTGTGTGACAGAAAGCAATGTAAAGAACTCTTAAGAGCAGTATATTCAGTGGATTAAGGTAGCTAATATAAAAGACTGACAAACTTGTTTTGATTGCTCTGAAACTTGGTAACTTCAGTGTATACTGCAAGTTCTGTTCTTGTCATCAGAATATTAATGTTGGGCTTAACGATTTCCAGATCTTTGATTCACTTCTTTGTTTTATGTTCAAGACTGCATGCAGTTCTTTAATTTTTAGATACTACCTATAGTTTTGATGCCTAAGATTTCATGACTACTATGAAGTTCTAACAAGAAAGACAGTTCCGTGATTTGCTTTTTTGCAGTGGCACCTGTATGTCTGAGAACTCTCTGCTTGTTCTTACATGATATAAATTGAGCAGATGCAGTTTAATCTTTTTTACAATGACTTCATTATTCCTCTGCTACCCCCAAAAAATATAAATTATTTCCCTCACTTGGCTTTCTTGTCATCTTGTTTAAGAATGAGTTCTCTTATGAATAAGACTTAAAGGTTGCTTTTGCAACTGGGAAGTTCTGATTTATGAGGCCTTTTACTAGACTAATTTCAATGCATCTTCCGTCGTATTCAGAGTTCTTAGTGATGCTATATTATGCCCAATTTATGCATCTCTATGTTACTAGAAATATCAAGAATACATGTGCCTTAGCTGGCACAATTTGTAAGTCACAGCGAGGAATTTATTTTTCCCACATACAAAAAGCTTTCAATACTGAGGAAGGTATAATATCCTATTTACACAAAATGCTTGTCTTAATACTGGTGAAAAACATGATTCATCTTAACTGACATTAGCCATCTAGACTGCAGTTCAGTGCAACACTGACACCTACACGTGCTTGTTTAGCTATAGATGTCTTTATGTGTGTATGGCATCTTAACTCCTGCTCTACAGTCAATACTATCCGTCTTGGGACCTGTCCTATTTACTATCTTTGTCAGTGACCTGGAGGAGGAGATGGAGTGCACCACCATCAAGTTTGATGACACCGAACTTGGGGGTACATTCAATATGCTCAGCTATAGGGCTGCTATTTAGGTGGCCCCAAAGCTGGAGAAATAGTCCAGAAGTCACCAAGGACACGTATGAAATCCTGCGCCAGTGACAGGCAAAATTCCTTTCCCAGTACTGTTTGGGGACTGATTTGCCAGGTCCCTTCGCTTTGCTGCGAAGGACTTGGGGTGCTGGTGGACGGTCGGCTGGGCGCGGCCAGCAGTGCGCACTGATGGGGATGAAGGCTAACAGCGTGGTCGGCTGTGTCAGTAGGAGCACAGGAAGCAGAGCACGGAGGTGTGTTCCCATTCCCCCCACCCCATTCACTTGGTGCTTACTAACCCACGTAGGAATACTAATCCTGTTTTTGGATTCCTCTCAGGAGCCTGGGATGAGTTTGGCATAGAGCTACCAGCCTGTCCCAGTTCCCCTGTAAGGAGAGGCTGAGGGGGCTGGCCTTCCTCGCCTGGAGGGGAGATGGTTGCAGGGGGACCCAAGTGCCGTACGGGGACGTTACTGGTGAGATGGAGCTGGGGTCGGCGTTCAGGGGGAACAGTGGGAGAAAGAGACAACAGTTAAAAACAAACAGAGGAGGTTCCAGCTGGACAGAAGGAGAAAAGAAGTTACCCTGAGGACAGTCAGACACTGGGGCAGGTTACCCTGCTCCAGTTCCAGTATCTCTGTCCTTGGGGGTTTTCAAGAGCTGGATGGAAAATGTTGTGAGCGACTGGATCTGAATTCAGTGTTGGCTCTGTTTTGAGCTGGCGATTGGTTCGTCAGACAGTTGCCAATTTGAACATTTTTTATGGAAGTGGTTGCTTGCATTTTGCAATTTCAAGTGTCCTAGTGTTAACTTCATGGTAAGCTGATTCACTGCACCAGCTACGGATTAGATCCGTGTTGATTTTAAAGAGAAATTAGGAAGTGCATCTGGAGGTGTCTTCCTGTAAGTTTCTTAATCTTAAACTGAGTCCCATCTCTAAAAGTAGCACAAATCTAATCTGGGGAATGTGGACTCCCTCTTTTAAGGGAGAGAAACAGACACCTCTGAAGAGCTTTCATCTCAGTTATCTTTGAGAACTATTTTAGGATGAGATGAGTCACTTCTTGTGCCATTTATTTCCCATCCCCAAAGCCTATATTTAAAAACGGAAAATCATGTTGAGATTTTAACTTTTCACTTACGAGTATGAAAATCTGTGATCCTCATCTTCAGAAGTGCTAAGCTTTACATGACTGCTTCAAAATATTTCTAACTAAAAATCAAGCCCCCATTGTGTTCAATCCAAATAGAATTAAGCCTTATTTTGGAAAATTTATGATAGAATCAGTTGAACTCTTCCTATACTGTTTAGTGTTTGAATTGAAGTAATGCATACCGATTAATTTTCAAAGCCTTACTTGGGGTCTGACCTATCTAGGAGAAAATTGTTCTACTCTAAAGACATAGCTTCTGTACTTAAAACAATTTCGTGTTTCATAAGTTCTAAATTTTTGGAAAGAAAATAAGTGTTGTTGTATAATCTGCGGACAAAATAATTTGTCATTTTCCTATTTCATGCAGGAGGTGAAGACTTGGGCTGAGTTACTTCGCATTATTTATTGAGGGTGAAAAAACAAATGATTTAGCACAGTAATTTGTGACATAATTACTTGCTTCACTACACTACTTTGATTTGCTGAGCAATTATCTCAGTTCGGGCTAGTTGCACAGTTAGGGCCAAGTACCAAGTCAGGCTGAATCTCATATTGTGCTAGTAATTGTGTCAGATAGGGCACTATAAAATAAAGATGTGAAGTTCTGTCACTTGTTTCTTTTTTTGTTGTAGAAGACAAAGTGTTTAGCAACAGAAATCATCCTCTCACGCTGAAGGGCAGAGGACAGATTTGTGATGGCAAGTAAAGCAGTAGGCCTTGTGTCATATCTTGAAATCCTTGTTTAAAGCTCAGCCTCTTACTGTGTACAGTCTGAGTCATTTGGAGGTTGATCTTCCAAGCCAGTAAGTGCCCTCAATATGAGATGACTTTACCAGAATTTGATAAAATCAAGGCTGTGTCCTCTCTGAACTTCATTACTTGTTTGAGGTATAAAAATGCCTACACAGTGGGAAAGTTTTTTAATGCTTATTCATGTATTGCAGAACTTTGCTAAGCTACATATGTTCAAGGCATGTATTTTCAACATGTTATAGTTGTGTCCATACTCTGCTTGGTGGCCAAAAGGAAGTGGCTTTGGAAGTATGTTGTCAGCTCTGAAAAGACTAATGTATTTCTTTATGTAAAAAGAATTAAATGGGGTTTTGTTCATCTGAAATGTAGGTTTCCGTTTTTGCTATTTTGATTAGTTAAATTTCTGCAATTCGAAAATATTCAAAAATTTCTTTTTTTGACTTGGCAAACGTGAGATATTATTAAAGAGGCTTTATAGTAGGTATGTACTTTACATTTAATATGTCCATCTATACATGGACATCATTTGCTGTTAGACAGAACTCTGTTCATGTACATCATACCACTCCTGCAGCAACATCAAGTCCTGTTTAAGGGTATTTTTGTTGAATAATGAGCATCTGGGGCATGATCTAACTTACACTGAAAACAATTTCAGTGCTGTTGGTACTCATTGCGAGTTCGTCTTGCTCTTCTTAAAATGTTACCAGTTTGTTTATCATAATTAAAACTTATCTTTTTGATAATAGCATTGAAACTGTTTACACACTACAGGATTTTCATCTATAAAATGACTTGTTTTGTAGGCTGCTGTGAGAAAATAATTGTAGATGATGAGAACCTGCTCTTAATTCACAGACCTTTTTTTGTCAGCTGAAATGGGTTGGTTTGCGGGTTTGTTTGCATTGATCCAGACTCCGGAGAGTCACAGTCTCTGTCATGCATTGATTTTTCTTTCTTTGTGTATTCTTTTCCAGTTTACCTCCCTGAAGTAAGTTCTTTTAAAAGTCAATCTTTAAGCTCATTTCTACTATGTAAAAACAAAACAAAACAGAATGAAACAAAGCAAACAAAAACCGAACCAAACAAACTCCCAACAACAAAAACAACAACAAAACGCCCTTCAGCTCCCTCCTACTAAAAGAGATGCAGCCTGAGAGGCAGCAGACAGCTGCCCCGTGAGATTTTGTCCTGGCTCGACAGCCGACAGACCCGTCCATCCCCAGCCAGGCTCAGCAGACGTCACCCACGTTCACGCGCGGACAGCTGGGGGACACAGGAGAAAGGGGCCAAGGACCAGCAGGAGTTTGGGAGCGCTGTTGGCAGGGGGTGAGAGAAAATGAGGTGACAGAATACTGTCGGACACTCGACCTGAAACTTCAGGAAACCAAACTTTTTTAGAACCGTTCTTCCTCAACAGTCTGGGAGAGCAGTTATCAAAGATAAACTTCGTTCTGGGAATGCTGTTTAAAAAAACATGCAAGTTCTTCCAAATTTATCTTGCTATGTATTTAAGCTGAAAATGTGGGAAAATATAATTAAAGTTTTATTTTAGAGTAATTTTAAAAGTGAATTTATAATTAAATTTTCAGCTATAAATACATATAGATACATATATATACATATATACAAATAGCTAATGAATTAAGTTCTATAACCTACTACAATATTCTACTCTCTTCCAGTAATCTGCCCCCGTAAACTGCTGTGAGACCACTGAGGCTGCACCTGAACTAGTAAACAGACCGTGGCAGGGGCAGTTTTCTGTCCCAGAGCTTGACTGTCATGGTGCAGCTGGCTTGCATGCTCGTGACCACCCTTTACCTTATTCCCCAAAACTTGAGCACTTATTTCCAAATCGGCTGTTAGGAAGTCTTCCCAGTGAGAGCCAAAGTTGTTTCAGGAATCAGGTCTCCATTTAACAGCAGTGACAACACGAAAGCTAGCGTTTGGCCTTTGCCCAGCCTCCTTTAGTTTGATGGTACAGATGTAGCACAGAGGTCTGCATGTAAGAGCTGGAGTAGTTACGCTGGTGAAGAGAGAGGTGCCTCTTTGCATTCAGACTACTGTGAGACTCATACATTTCCAATTCCATTCCCTCCCTCCTAGTGATTGGCATCCTAACACATTTTTTACCTAATCCCAGCACAATTCGATGCATTGAATCAGCAGGGAGATAAGGCTACCATCTGTGCTGCACCTCTCTCATTGCCTGCAAATGAGGATCTGGGCCAAATTTCGTAACGTGACTATGCTAGAGGTTGTGTTCCTCCAGCATGAGGGGCTGAGATCAGAAGATCTAGCAAGTTTGAGTTTCATCTGAAGTTATCAGCCCTTTACAATAGCTGTAGGAGATAGATCACTGCATCCTAAAGCTTTATTGGGCACCCAAATTCAAGAGACGCCTTAAGACATCCTGAACGTGTTGGTCTAGTTTCTCCAGGCCATATATTTCATTTTTATGGATGCAGTATTTTTACAGGGTGTCTGGCAATTCATCTCAAACTTCTGAAATAATCCGACGGTGTTAAATAATCAATCTGAACAAAAACTTCTGTTCACAGTTGATTTTACTGGTGCTATTGATAAACTGATAAAGAAAATACAGCAGGCCAAAAAACAGCAGATCCAGTTCTGGCCATGTTTTGGAACTTTTCTGTTTCTGAATTAACCTACATCTTATTGTCATCAGGTTCAGATTAAGTGAAATTAGCTTCTCAAGAGTCCATAATACGCACCTTCTACATTCCACGCAAGTCCAGAAGTGTGGTATAAGCCTAATGCTGTACATAATACTTTAAAAACCTCAACTAGTTTCAGGGTTGGTGAGGAGTCTGGAAAAACTGGGAAAGTATGGGGAAAAAATCTGTCAGGCAAGACTCCTCTGAACTATGACACGGCACATCACGGGGCCATACAGAGCAAATTAATGATCAAAGCCTAGCAAAAATACCTCTGCTGGATAGCACAAAATATCTGCAACCAGTTAATTTTGATGAAGGTGTGTTCTGGTTGCACATACAGCGACTAATGAAAGAAATCCTCTGGAAATGTAATCGCGTCTGCTCCGTAAGCAGCAGCAGTTACAGATCCTGGGGGCTCAGAAGGCCTTCGTCTGCTGCCACAACGAAACCTTGCTGTCAGCGAACGAGTGCTTAGAATTGGGTGCAAAGCAATGGAGCGCTGGTTGCGTGTCTAGAAAGCAGGATGGCAAAACATCCCTGCTGTGTCAGCAGCAATGGGATCCGGACCGGTTTGGAGGGGAGGAAGAACTGGAACTTCAGTGGTTGTCCTGTGTGGACGTGAACAGGCCGAGATGACGAGGAATACTGAAATCCGCCCCATCCAGTCTATGATGGGATGCAGCACAAATGTGTATCTTTTGAGGAGGACAGGAGATGATAAAGACAAAGAGATTGTTAGTCATGGGGCTATATCCTGGGTTTTATTCGGGGAACTGCTGCATCGCTCAGGGGAGTGCAAGGTGCTCGTTTGCAAAAGTGCCAGTACAGAGTCCCTTCTACGTTATTATAAAAAGCACGTGTTGCTCCCAGCTAGTGTGTTTGGGTGCTTTTTGGATCTCTGCTCAAACAACCTGCATAGACCTTATTCTAAGAGTCCTGCTCCTGAAGTCGCTACGTGTGGAAAGTACTGGTAATGCTAGAGAGAGGATTATTCCCTTAGTAAAAGGGTGACCGTGGAATGTCTTGTGCCTTGTAACCCTCCTGCAGGAGATGTAACAGTAAAAGCACATAACTTTGCTTTTCTTAATAGAAAACCGCCATGGTATCGTTGGATGGTCTCTGATCATCGCATTTCCAGCAAAATCTAGCAAAATAGTCTGTGGGCAAGGAGCTTTGCATTTCATGAGAGAGAACTTTTATGCAAACAAATGTCTCATCCCTGGCTTACACTCCAAATTTCTTTTAAAGTGTGATACTACCATCAAAAATAACTCTAAAAGTAATGTTTTCTAGTCAAGAGGCCTATTTTCTCACTATATATTCATTACCAGCTTATTTCAGTAACAAAACCACTTCTTACTGCATTTTACTCCAGATAAGAGAGCAGAGCAGTGAGCTCAGCTCTGTTTCTTTACGTGCAGCGTCAGCAGAAAGTTAACCGACTTCAAATTGTATCCCCATACAGCAAACACACTGAAAATTAATCATCAATCAATATTGTCTTAGAAGGGGTAGCTTCACTTATGGAAATTCATTGCTGCTGCTGATGTGAAAAAGGATCCAGTTCATCTTAGGAATCTGAGGCAGAAGTGTGAAACCAGCTTGTCTCTGTGGTGTTTAACCTGACTTTCCCCTGCCTGTTGCACACTTGCGCAGGGTGTTTTGAAATGGATATTAACTGGGGTGTAGAGATTGTGAGGCCCTCCTGAGATCGATGAGGATGAAGGGGACGGGGGGAAGGGAAGGCAAATGAGAAGGAGAAAGGAGCGGAGTTCCTTCGGACAAAAATTAAAGACTGAAAAAAAATCAGCATGTTCCAGCTACGTAACATTTTATACGCTAATTTACTGCTAAACTAACTTCAGCACTGTCTTGTCACATTCTTTGCTACTTTGTGATGTTACATTTTAAGAAGACTGGCAAATTTACGGAGCCTCTTTTTAGCTACAGGGTGATTCTGCACCTCCTACGCTGAACTGGCGTCCTGCCGGAGCGGTTCCTGCTCCTGAGCTCACCTATTGTCCCACCGGGTTTGGGAGTGACAGCAGGCAGTAGTCCTGTGATGGGGGAGATGAGGGAGGAGCTGTCTTTCCAGGTGTGTTTGTCCAGGCACTGCGTGTTAAGAAGTTTATATGCAATTAGGAAAATAACACTTGTTAGCAACTCGGTAAACACAGAGTGATCTCTTGATGAATTTCTGAGGGATATAGATAATACTTAAAGAAGTAGCTGAATGATTTACAATCATCTGTTACTGCCATTCTTCATTGTTAGTGCTGTATTTCTGAGCATGGGATCTGTTATCCATAAGTATGCAGGGACTTCTAAGCAGCGCTGTAGAAAAGCACGTAATAGGAAAGATTAGTTTTAACTGAAAATAAAGCGCGGTCTTATACAAAATGGTATAGTACAAGAAATGGTAACTGGCTGCTGATCTCACTACAGCAGTGATTTGGTTAAAAATAGGTAGCTGAGAGGGATGCAGTATTGAGGCTGAACTTCAGCCCGTTATACAGACTGGCCAGCTTCTAGCTTTTCTTGGACACAGCGTGACTGCAGTGTTTTGTCAGTGGGATGCACGCAGATGTCGTGTTATCAGGTAGGGTTATGCTAGGAGAAAGGGAAGGCTGGTTAGGGTATTTCTTGATGTGCTTTCCCAACCCAGTGTCTGCAGTTCTATGAAATGCGTATTTTAATTTTGACAAAGAAAGTAACTTTAGGTAGGAGTCAGAGTCCAGTAGTTTACTACATACATAAAACAGTGCTTGTTTTTTTGTTTGTTTAAATTGGTTTACCTTAAGTGTTTGCATGTAGTTTGTGTCAGATAGGTAACTACTGTGACTAAACAAGCTAGGGAGAACACCAGTAGTTGACCCTCCTGAACCATTTGTATCAGTGGTAGCTTTTCAGCTACCGCTTATATACAGTATGAAGCCTTTTATCCCTTCATCTTTCATCCTGCAGTGATCTGTTTGCTTTTCCTTTCATCCTGCAGAAAAATAAAGGTTGCAAACCTTAGTCTTGAAACAGTCTGATGAACTTATTTCTACCTTAAGAAAAAAACTCTTAAACTTACTGCAGAGTGCTTCCATGAAGTACCCATTTGTTATCGTTTAATTTTATCTTATTTAATTTTCTTATACACAATAGTGATTCATGAACACAGCAGAGATTACTTTTCTTAAAATACTGTGTGATATATCCTAGTTTAATGAAAGTTTTCATTTTTAATTAAATTAGAGGAAAAGGCTCCCATCCTTTTTCCTTTTCCTCAGGGGAGATAACATTGTGCCATGTTATTAGCAAGTTTCCCTGGGGCACTTTTTTGCTTTGATGAATTTGTCATAGTCAAGGAACACTGGAAGCTGGTAACTTGCCAGAAGGCATGTATTTTAGATTTATGCTACAACCTCAGTATGTTAAAATTTAAGTGCATTGATAAACCACCAAGAGGGACATGTTTCTACTTTACGTTTAGCTAGATATTTTTCTTCTCTAATACATAATGCATAAACGTAATAAACTTTAGCTTAGAGAAGACTAGAAAGGGACTATTGAGGGAGAATGAGGGGGAAAAGGGGTCATAAAAGTAGTCTTCAAATACATAGAAGTCAGTTGCTGAAAAGAGTCTAAGTATACTGTTGTCGAGTGAAGAAGAGATCAGCAATGGATCAGCAGTACTTAGTATAATTTTTCAGTTGGTGGGAGTATTACTTATTCTTTCATACAAGTATTTAAATGTTAGAAAGCAAAGAAAAGTGTTTTTTTCCCTTAGATTTTGTTGACTAAATTGCCTGTCACTTCTGAGGAGGAGGTAACAGTTTATTTCAGAAAATTCATTTATATATAATCTTAGTCGTTCTGTTCTCCTCAGGGAATAAACACCTTTAATATAAGACACACGCATTGTTATTTACTTATTTTTCAGAAGTGCAGGGAGGTGCTCCTGCCCACACATGCACCTTAGAACTACACCACATAAAACCTGAGGTTTTGTATCAATTCTTAACAGTGGCTGAGGAATCTGGATGTAAACTGTTTTCTTTAGTTCCCGGTTGAATGCCCCTCGACGTTCTCCAGGAAATGAACTCCACCTGCAACACGTAGCGTTGCCAGCTGTGGCTGCACAGCATCGTTTCTGCTATCGCTGCATGTTTGAAATTGGGGAGCGAAAACCAGCAGCCAGCCCCTTGCTTGCTGGTATGGTGAGAGATGGGCGTAACAAGGCAGCTGGCTGATCGTCCAGGTGTGTTTCAGGTGCATCATTACGCAAGCTGGAGGAGGAAGAAGCCCAGTGGGGAATCCTAAAAGCTAAGTAAAACCAGCAATATCGGGGCAAGTGAAAGCTGTTGCAGGCTACTGGGAGTGCGGTTTTGAAGTTGAATTTTAAACTATTGATAGATTGGTATCGTTGGTTCTGTGATATTTATGTACGCTTGAAGAAAAAATCTGCCACAACTGATTGCCTCTTCAAATCATCCACTCAGAATTCAGCAACATACAAAACCAACAGCAAGATGCATGAAAAAGATGTAGAAAAATAATACTAAAATGTTATAGGATGACTATAAGAACTTGGTGGTATTTTTTTTTCTGGAATACTCTTTGCAGATTCCGTCTGCTCTTCTCAAAAAACATATTAAGAAAAGATAAAAAGTACAAAAAAATTGGAAGCATGAAAGATCTGTGTGAAGAGACTGAATAATTAGGATATTTTAATTTCAGACAGGATTGAAATAGGAGGGAGCTAGATCCTTATCCTTCACACTGTAATGTAGGACAGAGAATGTAAAGGAAAAGAATGTAATAAAGGCAAGAACTTCAGTCATTTGTTACGACATGTAGTTCAGTCTGTGTCACTGACGAGATACCATCACCTGGGGCTGTCTGTGTACATGGTGAGCGTGCTCAAGATTGCGAAGACAGAGAGAAAAGCTTTTAAAAACATGTTGATCAATTAATAGTTTTTTGGTGAAATGATTCTTAATTGTGAGATGTCTGGCTCCTGAATTCATCAGTAAATGAACTAAAATGCCTGAGGAATCCTAGCAATATTATGGAAATTAGATCAGGGCTGTCACCGCTCTTGTAAAATGAAAATATTGGGGCTCAGAACCAGGGAGGCAAATGGCTGGCTGTAGCTCTGAGCCCTTGGCCTGCTTCTGGAGGTGCTTTGCCTGGCTCCTGATTGCCTCCTATGCAGAAGCTGGGAATTAGCTCACTCCAGGCGCTCTTGCCTTGCCGCTCCTGGTCGGATGGAGACTCCTTCCGAGGGAGGTGTGCGGTGGACGTGGTCAGGTCGTGCTGGTCGGATTCAGATGCAGCAAACAGACCATAGAGCCACTAAGCTGACTGCCTGAAGTTGTAGCCACAGAGATTACTAGTTTAAAGTCTGAAATAGGCTGGGTACGTGAGGGCTGACTTGTATCGATCCTGTCTATGGAGAAACACAAGGCCATATTTCTTCTTTTCCTTTGTTAGAAATGGCAGAGGTCTAAATTGCCATGCCTTCATTTCACGTTTTTCCAAAGCATGAGGTGTTTTATATAGGTGGCCTCTTCAAAAAGCTGTGAGAAAATTCTTTATTCTGTATTTTGTGACTAATTTTCTGTTTAAACCTGAGGTTTGTGAAGTTGAATCTTTAGTGAATACATTTTTTTAGAAAACACTAACTTTCCATTCACATCCATGGGAGTGGTTGTATGCTTTTGTGTGTTAGCAAAAAGGGAGGAAAGAAATGGATTAGAATAGTTCTCTGTATGTGGGTTAAATGTCTTGGTTCAACACCTAGACTTGAAACTGGATTACTCTGGGAAAACGCCTGCCACATGAACCATCTTGAAATAGGTTTTGTTTGGTTGGTTTTGTTCCAGTGCAGAACAAAAATACATTTCAAGGATATGAAACTTTACAAGATAGGGCAAAACTATTTTTTTCTAGACTGTAGTAATTATAAAGAATACTAGCAATTACTCCGAAAACGTGGACCCTGAATTGGATTTCCTTACCTGTTTCTGCAAGTGAATATTGCTTAAGTATACTTGCTTAAGTACGTGCTTAACTACAATGTGAAATGAACAGCAAAGTATTTTTTTTTTATTTTACTTTAAATTTCTAGACATAGAACACGGCATAGAAGGAAAAAAACGCTCAATTTCTATCTTTTTGAAAATACCATTGTTACAAACAATACTAACAGCAACTGGTTGTCCAGAATTGTACAGCTCTTCCAACAGTAATTGAGGTACTGGCACAAAGAGAGATTTAACCCCATGGGGAGCAGGTTTGGCCCTGGTGTACAGCAAAACTGGGCAGTATACGTGGGCAAACAAACAGCGAGCAAAGAATTACAGCATTAACTTCTAGAGCTATCAGGATCATTAATCTGATGTTCTTCACCAAGTGGTAGGAAAGCACAATTTTAGCAAAATTATGACTGTGAGGGAAGGAAAAGGCAGTGCTACCAAGCGGTGAATCCCATGGGTTCTGCAAGGCTCGGCTGACCAGGCACTCCTCTGAATTACGCCGGGACAGGATTCCCTGGTCTTGTACTCTCCCCACGATCTAGGAGGGAGAAAAAAAAAAAGATGGAACAAACAGGTGGCATGGAATTTGTGAACGGTGTTTGGAGAGCTGCTCTGTCTTCTTGCTGTGGGGGTGTCTGCTTTCCTGTGTACAGAAAGAACTGACATGGACAAGGTTAGCATACTGATGCGGATTGATAGAAACTTGATGCATAAAAATACTGTATTTCTATGAGCGATGTGATTATTTCCAGAAACACCTCAGTGTTGGCTATGCATACATAAATTGTCTTAACATAACTTTATCATCATCTCTGAATAGCACAAAACCATGAAGTGCATCCGAAAAGAAATCAACTTGGTATCGTGTAATTCCTTCCATTCCCCTACCCCAGCTGCAATTAATCTCCAGTGGCTAGGAGATGTGGGAGAAAATACAGGAACGTCTCCACAGTGCTGTAGCGTACGGGCAGAAATCTTCAAGCTGGTGGTGAGCTAAGCCAGTAAACTCTGCTTGGGCCCGAAGGGTTTTGTGTAGCTCTGAGCCTGACCTGCCAAACCCAGCTCAGAAGTACTGGCAAAGTACTGAAGAGAGGAAGGGATCAAAGGAGAACATCAAACTCAACTGTAATACTGCTTTCGAATCTAAGCTGATTTCTTTAGAGCTAGCTTTGATGTCTTTGCACTCTTGGTATAAGTATAGCTTCAGAAAGTTTTCAAACATTAGCAACTGGAAAACTCGTCATGTATCCATTTTTTAGTGTTTTAAAGGAGTCCTAAATAACAGATTTTTTTGACTGTTGTGAAGTCACAACACAGATTGCTTATGAGGCTGGTAAAGAAAACAAGATTTCCATGGGAAATCCCAGTGCATTTTATTAAAACAGTGTAAATTCTGTACAAGAGCAAAAATTGCAGTTCTGAAATTGGTTTGAAAGAAAAGTCTGAATGTATGAAATTCTAGGGTAGAGTAAATGACAAGCTAAAAGATTAGTTCTCTTTAAATGATACACAGCAGCGTGTATACAATGCATGAGGTCTCAGCTGCAGTTTATACTATTCTATTGAGTTAGTGGTAGTTATAGACCAACAAAGCAGTCGTATGGCATGAGGACGTATAAAATGAGGAAAAAACCCAACAAGCTAGCAATCAGCGACAGCTTTTCAAAATGAAGAGTGACTGAGTCGCTTAAGTGTGCTGTCTGCTTAATGCTTTGTATCAGAGTGCGACTGAATGCCACAATCTGATTGATTGATTTCATCCTAAAGTTGGTAGGGGAAGAAGCAAGATCTATTGGACTGGCAAGTAGACAATAATGCAGAAAAGTGTCTTGCAGAGAGGTGCTTAAGTAACCCTATAAATATACTATAGTGAAGTTACTAAGTTACTAAGGAATACAGTGAATAATAGTCAAGGTGCTTGGGAGGAAAAAGGAAAAAACAACGATACATCATCAGATCAAGCTGATGAAGCTCCCTAATACACCACAGATGAGCGTTGCAAAGAAACAGCTTGCTGAACATGCCCTTTTTCCTGGCAGTGTTACTGAAAACCAGATGAGCCGTAATTAAAACTGTGTCACAAAGGAGAGAAACAGTGGTTTTAATCATTATGCCATTTATATTCATACAAATTAGTAAATCAAATCCTATTGTGTGAAGGGCAAAAGTAAAACCTTTCCAGTGCAGCCTAAATCTGATAAACATTTCCCTTTAATTGTTTTGTGTGAACTGCAGACATATAATCAATTAAGTGCTCTGCTGAAAACAAACACAGTTACTTTTTCTGTAAATTATCTTTACTGTGCTGCTGTAGCACACCAGGGTTGATCTCATTCACGTTCTCTAGATTGTTTGCCCATGTGTGGGAGAAAAAAAAATATAAGGCCTCTCATTTTCCTTCAGCTTTATCGCTGTTTTGTTACTAGCGTGGTTGCTACCAACAGCCCCTTCCAAACTACAGGAGAACTTGTAAAGCCAGCTTGTTCCGAGTGACATGTAGGAACATTGGACAGCCATCAACAGCATCTTGGTACCGCTGTGCCACACACAAGCCCTACCAACATCTTTGCTTTCGTTCCACTGGCAGCACAGAGTGCTTTCTGTTACACGTTTAGACTACTTAAAGCAAAAATGCAGGCTCTTTACTTTACTTGCAGTCTTTCAGACTGTGGAGTAAAAGTAGTGTGCAGCGTTCCCAGAGCCTTGGTCCACTGATCTTCCAAACTGATTAATCTTCAGAAGACTTGTCCATGGAGACCAGGGATCGGGTGACAGATGCATACACTCAGTTCTCAAGGATGTGTATTGAGACCTGGGAGCTGTGAAAAACCCCCAAATGCTGCAGAACAAGCAGGAAAATAGAGACTAATGTACCAACTCATCTCTGTGTCTGAGCAGATGTGATCCACCTGATCCTTTAATCAAAAGCCTGAGTCAGCTCTCTTGAATAAAACCTCCCGAGTGATGTGTTGATTATATTTGTAGAAAAACAAAACCAAAAAGCACTCATTTTGACAATTTGATAATAAGGTCAGTACTTCCTGGCTTTTACTAAGTCCTTTCTGAACAACGATGGTGATTAGACAGGTATCTAGAGGGCCAGCCTCAGATACAGTCTTAGGTATTTTCTTAATTGCTGGCAAGCACGTTTCCTCGGAGGTACTTGCTGCTAATTGCAAATGACCGTGCAGCCCTCGCCCCGCAGCCCCCCCAGGCAGCCCACGAGGAAAGTGGGCACGTGGGCGTGCGGAGCCTGGCAGACAGTCGTGCCGTAATGACCCAAGAAATTACTTACTCCCTTGTTTTCACTTCAAAGCCATGGAATTAGAGCATTAAGAAAAAAACTATATATTCCTTGCAGAAATCATTTAGAACCCGGTGAAGTTAAAAGTTCTCAGGAGATCTAAAACTGGAAAGCAACTTGTTACCTCATTTGGTGATTCTAGTCCATAACCTTGCATATGTAGGATACTTCATTATTGTTATTTACTTATACTTTGACTCATATGTTATCTGTTGTCTAGCAAAAGTTGCTCCTAACAAGAAGTCTTTTGAGGACATGTGAAACTAGCCAGTCCTTTTCAGTGTTGTTTGTCCTTCATATCAGCTTTTTGTTGTTGTTATAAATGATGTTATTTCTAGTTATTTGCCAGCTTATATGGTTCAGTCTCTATACTTGTCTTTAGCAAAGAGTGATGAAATTGTGTTCTTGACCTGAGTTTAAATTTCAGACATCCTATTCAGTTCCATACATGTATTGCTCATTATCTTCTGTGAATAAAATTCATTTCGGTGTCAAAAGCTAATACTGGACTTGTGCTGATTATGAACCTCATAATGACATATCTCTTGCAGAAAACACAGTTTAGTAGGAGGACTGCTATCTGTCACCTTTGATACTAAGAATGGAACAAAAATACTACCCTATGTCATATTCAAAGCCTTAGTACTGAAGTAGTAAATGTGCTTATAATAAGAAAAAGCTCTGCATCCACAAATAGCTAACTGGATATAATTTGGAACAAAAGCCCATTTTAGCAGTTGTTTCTGCTTTACCCATGAGAAACCCAGTAAAATTCACTTAAATCTGATGTAGATACAATCCTTCAAAACATAATATGAGAGATGAATTAAAATATGAATTTGCATTACAAGATTTTAATAAAAGTGCACTTATCTTCGTGAATGAACCTATCATCTGTTACAAATGAAATGTTTTTGTTTTCAGGGATTTAATGAGTTCATTTACTAAACCTGAATGTTAGAAATGAAAGGTGAGCATACGAATGTTCAGTGTGAAATGCTGTATACACAGTCATTTTTGAGCTATTAAATAGCTGAAATATGCTGCCATTGCATACAGATTTGCATATCCAGTGCATTTGAAGATCTGTAAATTATAATGCCAGTTGATGGAGTCTGATGCAGAGAAGTTGTATCTTGGCTGTGATTCCACCCACAAGGTAATGAAATGTATAACTCATATCAACTTCTTCTGAAGGCACATAACAGTTCTTGTGCTGATCTGCTAAAATGTGTGAACCGTGGTCTGCTGAGATTTTACTGCTGTATGCTATATCACAGACAACGACTGAAAGTAGACACTGACACGTTCTGGAGAAAATTATAATCAGAAGTGTTCTCTCCTCATATTTCATCAGCTTGTATCTGTTCTCTGGCACAGTCTAATTTACCATTCATTTTTCCCTATTCTCTAGTAAACTAATTTAAATACAAATCATACAACACTTCCGTGAGCTGTGTGAAGCCATCAGCCTGCCCCGGTGACCCATCCGAGTTGCTCTGTGCCACTGTTCTTCACCTCGTGGGTTCTTCCAGACGGCGTAAAGCCAGCGCAGAGCGAAACAGCACTGAGCCACTAGAAAGCTGAAGCATTTCAAATGCTGTTTACATTCCACTGAACAAAGACATTAAATTAATACATAGAGAGCACAAAGAAGGGTAAAGTTCATCAAGTTACACTTCTCTGAGCAACCTGTTTGAATTGAAGTAGTCAGTAAGGGTTCTACGGAGAGATTACAGATGCATTTCTGTGGATGGCTGCAAACAGAAGACAGCTCATTATGCCTGTGCTCAAAGCTCACCAGATGTGAACTAGCTCTCGTTCAGGAGCTATGTAGCTGTAGAGTGTGGCAAAAAGTGGATTAAGACGCATATGTTGAGATTTGGTTTCAAGGTCTTCACAATGACTAGATGCTCGTGTAATATGGAACAGGGAGACATGAAGTACTTTAAACGCAAGCAGTTAGGGTGCTCTCTTGGAAGTTCAAATGCTTCATGTAGTAAGGGTGGAGAGGTGGTTTTTTTTTTTTCCCCCGTTATCTGAGTGGTTTAGGCACAAGGTTACTGGGCTTGAGCATGGCTGCATCTTGAAGCAGTTCTCTGACAGAGGGCTGGTTGGTGTAGCCACCTAATCCTAGATGTGATTCATGGCTGAGAGTCCATAGTGGAAGGAGAAGATTTCTTTCCAGCTTTTTTTTCCCCCAGAAATTCTACTTAGGATTTCTGCCCACTGGCTTACATAGCTTCCTGCTTAGTATGCTACCCTCTCCCCATACTTCAAATGTTAATGTTTCTGATGCACTTTATAGGACATTTAGGTGTCTTAACCTACGGTTGAAGATTCCAGTTGCCACGGGGTACCTGTGGCCTTTCAGTAACAAAACCAAGCCACTTTGGTGAAGGTGGCTGTAAATTGAGCTTGATTCAGCTCTCACTGAACAGCGGTAATGTATATATTAAGTCTGGATTGCTGAGTTCAGCTTCCAAATAAAAATCTGTTGAAAAACTGTTAATTTATCCTTCTGGTTATAAGTAAGTTTTAAATCCTGATGTTGGAACTGGCTGCTAAGTGGAGCCCTATCATCTCCGGCTTTTAATAAGTTACATCTACTAGCTATAATGCTATGAAGTATTATAGTGTGTAATGAAGTCAACTTGAGACCTCGCTACAACATTGCTCTTAAATCTATGTTGACAAATGCATAGACTTTAAGAGTGTTTTGTGTGTTACAAATATGTGGATTAGCAAAGTTCCCATTTTATACACAGAGTGAATTCCGACAACAACATTATAAACCACAAAGCCTCACTAATGCAGTATGTGTTACGGTCTTAGCAGGTTTTTTTGTTTGTTTTATGGATTAGGCCATATTGTGTACGTACTTCAACCCACTCATTTTTTGTTCAGGTGATTTAGTAGAAATTTACGTTTGTTTATTTCCCCCTTCCCTTCCCTTCCCTTCCCTTCCCTTCCCTTCCCTTCCCTTCCCTTCCCAGTTGTTATTTGGAAGTAGGAAAATTTTTGGCTGCTTTGTTGTGCAGGTGACAGAGCATTGCTACAGGCTGCCCAGAGAGGTTGTGTGATTTCCCTCCTTGGAGATCTTCAGAAGCCACCTGGATGTGGTCTTGGGCACCCTGCTCTGGGTGTCCCTGTTTGAGCAGGGGTTGGACCAGATGGGCTCCAGAGGTCCCTTCCCACCTCACATTCTGGGATTGTGATACTTGTTTGCTCATGAAATTTCTTTTAAAAAAGTGTTACACCTACCAGACAAACCTAAGTTACAATGATATCAAGTGCATGATAAATATTTTGTTATACTAGTAAGCAAACTAAAATACTGAGTGAGGGTTAAAATTGTCTTTCCCTTATTCTGCACTCACAGGCAAATCGGTGAGTTTGAAGCAGGGAGGAGGAAAGGTCATGTCGTGACAGTCCTGTGATGCCACACGTATATCTCTATTACCACCTTAGTGCAAATATTGCTCTTGAAAGAGATTCTTCTAGGATCACTGCCATTGATATTTTTCTTTATCCCCAAATGCATTTATTATGTTTTTAATTTAATTCCCATTGTTTTAATTACATCACAACAATATCTGTATGAAAATAACTGTGTTAGCACTGAGTGCAAGTCTTTGTTTCCAAGGCTCCCAGCTACGATTCGCTTCACTTCACCGAGCAGTCTGCGTGCTAAAGAGAGGTAACAACACACTGCCGCTGCACTTTGTAAAGCATCGACCGTAATTCAGCCCCATCATTCTTAGATCAGGGGCTTCAGCAGAAGAAGATTTGTTGTATTTCCCCATTAATGCTCTGTTAAGCTGGAGAAAAGAAGACATTTTTCCTTCAGCTGTTGCCATCAAAAGTCAGGTGTACCTTCCACTCTTCAGGAATCCCAAATCTAAAATTTATGTTTATGGTTCCATGGTTTGGAAGATTCCTTTTTGTTCAAATGGAATTCAGACATTTATGATAAAAGACTTTTTCTTGTCTGTGTCAGCGTTGACACAGATGATCTGCGGGTGACTCTAGAATAAAACAAAGTCACGATTGTTTCCTGAAGAGATTCTTGTTTATCTTTCAGAGGGTACAAATCTGTGTCTACTGATCTTGTGTTTCAGCTTGCCTTGATTAGCACTTGACCTCAGACAAAATTCTGAGCTATTATGTTTGTTCTTCAACAGATCTGAAAGAGGCATTAAATCATATTTATTTCCAAAGCTTTGACAGAAAAATGTGGGTTGTGTCACTGGAATTTGGAAGTTCACTTTGAAGAGAAATTAAAGCTGCCTTTAATCTCCGTAACACTGAAATTTAAATCAGCTAATTCTGCCTAAAGAGATCGAGGAGGTTGCTGGAAAGTAGATAGGACTAATACCATGTGGGAGATTAGATTATACACTGAATTTGTTTCTTTTATGATCGTTTGTCTGAAGTATTCCAGTAGCTGTGAAAGTTGTGGTGCTAGCAGTTACGCCTGTCTGTCCTCTGATCCTTTCCAAGCCTGGTGAGTAAGTTGTAGAGAGGTGCTGTGCAGCCAGATTCGAATGGTGGTACAAGTACTTTTCATGCATGTGAAGAAACACTAGAGACAACACATTCCTGTGTTTGCATAAGACAAAAGAAATGAAGGCTGATGCAGAGGTCATTTCATGTAAGCAATGCCCTCTTCTGTCTTGAACCAACACTGTGAAACTGGCACTTGGCAGAAAACATCGCTCCCCACTGTGACACTTTCGTACTAAAACTTGTTTCTCTAAGCACATGGTAATGTTGTATACCCAATAAGGGGTCATTCGAATTTGGCAGTGCATTGATCAGACTTGGCTTTTGTCATTTGTTTTGAACTAAAGAAGAAAAGGTGAAGAATTGCGAGCAAGGTGCTTATGGAAATGCTCTGTATTGTGCAAATTCATAGCTCTGTAAATCTGTAAAAATTTCATTGTAAGTTTATCTAATATTTTGCCTCCAGATTGGTAGGGTGTCTTTCAAAGAGAATTTCAGAGAGAAGCAATCGATTTCTTTATTTACTTCATGGTAGTACGCGGACGGTCGTTTGTGCCACATTCTTTTCTCTCAGAAAAGTTTCCAATTTGAAGAAAGTAACTTGTGATCTATAGCTGGATACTAATTTATGTGTGGTTTTGTTTCTGACAAAAACAGTAGAGAGGAAGAATACAGCAGCAGATGTGACTTGTGCTGTAACTCCTATTTTTGCCTATTAAATGAAGTAATTTATCAGAATAATAGCGTAGTGACAATCACCTATTTTGTGATCGAGTTAACTTCTGAATGGCAATCACACTTTTTTTCCCCGTGCTGAATCATGTAAAGGAAAATGTGTAATAACAATACCTGAGTCATTAATGTCTTATTGTGAGTAACATAAACCTTAAAAGCTTCTCCGGCTTGAATAATCAATCCTAGCTATCATTAGGGATTCCAGAGATATACTACCTCAGTAAAGCATATAAATTTTTCCTGAAGTTCTTCTGCAGTGAAGCATCTATCAAGTGCTTTGCATCAAACTTAAGAAGTTTATTTTTCAGTATAATGTATGTTGGGGGTCAAAGACATTGGGTTTGTTAAGCCATTTCAGCATCAGTTGTATAGCATCTGTATCGAGCTGTAAATTATTCTCCTGCAATTGCAATAATGATACATATGGGACTCCTATTTATATAGGAGTAGAGAAGAGAGGGTGGGAAGAGAGGGTGGGAGCACTTGATGTGTGAGGAGGGACTGGGAGGGCTGGGCTTGTTGAGCTGTAAGAAGAGAAGGCAAAGGGGAGACCTCATGCTGTCTACAACTACCAGGTCAGAGCATACAGAGATGTTTGAAACAAGACTGTGTGGAGGTGCACAGCAACAGGATGAGAGACAACAAACACAAGTTGGAGCGTGGGAGTTAGATATAAGGAAGAAATACCACGAGGGTGGTCAGATACTGGAACGGGTTGCCCAGAATGGTTGTCCGTCCTTGGGGGTGTTCAGGACTGTGCTGTATACAGCCTGGGGTAACCTGATCTGAAGACAGCTGATTTTAGTAGGGAGTTCTAATCTAGGTTATTCTATCACTCTGTGATTATTTTGTAATTTCATATTCACACTCATGGTTTGAGCCTTCTCCCAGAACATACCTTTACATTTTTTCTAGTTCATTCACAAGCAATTACTTCTGAACAGGGAGGTAGTTCTTCCTTCAGTTTCAAAATGTTATTGACAGAAATGTAGTGGTCTTCTAAGGGTTGGTCTCAGACCATATTGGGAGTGCTAAATTTGAGAGATTTTACGCATAAAATGTTTACTATTCAAAATAAATATGTCAAATACTTATACAAGAAGCTCAAAATTTCTTTTGGTAGTGGAACTTCTATAAGGATTGGGTATCTTCTTAGCAACAATCTTAAGTTTAAGGAAGGCTACACTTCTGACCATGGCTTCCCCTTTTTATTTGCAGAAAATACTTAAAAACTGACCGTATACTGTTGGACATAAGGTTGCTTTTAGAAATTTTGTACTTAGTGCACTTGCTTTTGAGCCTGTATGAACTTCATTAACTTAATGTGGTTTTCCTTATGATGTCTTGTGAGATCTTTGAAGTAGTCAATGTTACAGAGCTCTTATTGTAGAGCTCTGTAGTGCAGAGCTGTGTGGTTCTGCAATACGTTACTCACTACTCTAAAGCACTGTAAAGAGATAGATGTAGCCCATAGAGTCAGCTTAGCTGACACTTAACAACATTAGCTTGTTCTCCTGATAGGTGCATAGGTATAGCAGTGCATATAGTTTCCTCCATGACATATCGGAACCATTTCTATCCAGATTTCAAGCCATAAGAAACATCTGGCACAGTTATTTGTTACTTAGCTAGCGTATAATGACATAACTTAGCAAAATGCATGGTATTCGTGTTTGAATTGAGCTTCCTTTGGATAACATCTGGTATAATTTGTAATGTGTTGCATAGTTTCACATAAATAGCAGTATTGTTTTTGTTTGTTTAGAATTTACTGAACTTTGGTTCTCTATTTGCAGTCTTGCAATTTTCAGTAATCAGTGTTTAAAGGTTTCATCTGTAGAACAGCAACAGATGCTCTGCAGAGTCACTTGAGCAGCGCTTATTCTACCTTGAATTACCCTTTTTGCTATTGCATTGCTGACGCAGCCTTCCTAGCGATGGTTGTGACTCCGTGTTATGTATGGTTCAGGAAGGGAGTCCATTGCAAGCCATAATTGATCTTTCTACAAATTGATCTCAAATAATTCATATGCCACTTCTCCAAATTTGCATGTAGCTAAAAATTCTTTTAAATTAACAATATTGATTCACCCAATTTTTGTCCATTTTCACAGGCTGCGTAGCGATAAGCTATAATGTACACATTAGGCCCCCAACATTAATTAAGACTGGGAGAACAGTGTCATATTCTCAGCGGCCAGAAGTGGTGTACAACTCTGTGATCTTTCTTTCCAGTATAGTATATAATCAGAGAAAAGTTTCTTTCTTCCAAAAACTCTTCAGCAGTAATTACAAGCACAGGTAGTGTTAGGGGCTGTGCCCTCTTCAGCACTTTTTAAGGTATATTTTTCGCAAGTTTATTTGGTAACTGCATAGCATTTGTTGTCAAGCCTGGCCACGGCTACAGTAAATCAAGGTGGAAGAGCAGACACCCAAGAGAGGTGAAGCCTTTCGGAGGGATTTCCTCTTTAACTCGGTATCGATCATGTCCTGCTGCTGTGGAAATGAGGCTGACTTAAATAAAAGAATAAACAGTTCTTCCACAGCCTTTAAAGAAAACAGATCATGCAGGTTAGAAGATTCAGGCTGTTCTGCTTCTTATCTCCTTTTTATTCTATCTAGTGTCAAAATTGAAGGGAGTAATGAAACTACAAAGTAGAAGTGAATGTATTTCATTATATGTTGCATGAACACAAACTGCATATGGCACTTGGAGAAAAATAAAAGTAATTTCTATGGATGTAGCTGGTAATTAAAACATTGTATCTTGGCAGCGATTCTTTGTTTTACAAGCCACTCTCTAGAATTCAGTTTCCTATCACACGGTAACATAACAAAAAATCTACTAGTTTATTGTAACCTACAGTTTATGTGTTTGCTTTTCTGTGTTAGGGCTTGGCAACCGCAGCATATGTGTGCACTTGTGGTAAAGCTGCACTGTTGTCCAAACCCAGCAGTCAAGTGTACCATCTCTCTCCTGAGAAATTACCTTTTCTTCTTTAGCGTTCTTTTGTTCATGGAGAAGGTCTCTGGTGTTTACGTTTTTTCTGTTTTAACAGAAAACCCAGAAGATGTCTTTATTAATAGAAGTTATTAAAAAAAAAAAGAGCAAAACCCTCACAAATATGGTATCATTGATTGATAATGACTCTTTATTGGAGGAAGTCTATAAATTGCTAAGGCCTGCATTACTTGTTTTTGTTGGCAGTGTCCCCTGAAATAAGTCTTCACAATGAGTCTGGAATGTGCTGTTTATGGATTGTGCCAGCATCCATTATTGTTTCTTAGCAGGTTGTAAATCACTACTTCACAATTTCTTCTATACTTCTTTTTGCTTGTTCATTCAGCTGCATTTTTTCAGCGTGTAGACTGCAATGATGCTGTTGGCTGTAATTTGGAGACGTGATTTTTGCCATCTTGTGAGATACAGATCTTGGATCTTTACCTTTCAGTGATACTGTATCTGCTGCTGTAAAAACAACACTGGATTTTTAATAAATAACACTAATATGAAGAAAGTTAGGGTTTTACAAGAATGTATGGGTTAGATGAGGAGAGTAATAACTGAAACTTATTTGATACTTGTTTTCTGTAGAATTGGTAACGATACTAAAAAATGAAAGGAGTTCAGAAACTAGCTGTTTCAATGTTTGAGAGAGAGAGATGAGGCATGCTGCTATAGTGGGATGAAGAGCATTGCTCCCGACCGTTCTGAACTTCTGTCTGGATAAACGAAACAGTTCAGGTTGCTGGCACAAGTCATGGGGGTGTTGGGGGTTGTAAGGACACCATGCAAAACCAGGTTTCAACACACAGAAAACCTGTAAACGGATTTTTTTTTTTCCTTTTGAAAAAAAAGGGGAAGAAAAGAGGAGAAAAGAAGGAAAAAAGGAAAAGAAAAAAGAGTTTTTTGGTGGTGCAGACTGTCCAGACAGTTAGCAGGCAGCAGAGAAGAATAACTGAGCTAGCTCACATTTTGGAAGCGGTGTCACTGAGTTATCACAATGTTATAGCTGTGATGCCCGTGATGTTACAGGGAACATACTGCTTCTCTTGGGCTGTTTGGAAAACAGACAGGTCAGCTGTCTGCACACAGAACTCTGTTGTACCACTGAGATGCTTTCAGAGATGCTCAACTCACAGGAGACATTAATTGAATTGGAAACACAACATGCTGATTTGGGTTAATAGAGCCCTCTATATCTTTACTTTGAGTAACCTTGAATGCACCTGGGGGTATAAATTGGATTCCATTCTGTTATTTACTATTTTTATACAGATACTTTTTTTCCCCCTTTGTTTTCAGGACATTTTGTGAATGTTGACTTGTAATAAAAATTCTGTAGACCACTTTCACCTACTTTCATTTTATTCTTTTGAAGATCGAGAAGTTGCATGTGCTATTGCAGGTCTGCAAAGGTTAAGAACAATGACGTTTCTCTGTGCGTTCAGCAGAGATATGACTGTGTTCATCCCAAAGGCACAAAGCCGAAATGGCTAAGCTAGGAACATAGTTGCAATACATTTCCATAGCTGGTGGAAAAATATAGAGAATCGCTGAATCCTAGCACCTGAATCATGGTCTGAAGGTGCTTTTTTTTGCTCTTCTGATTAAAAAAATGCCTATCATTACTTGGGCATTCCAGTTAAATGCCTAAAATCATTAAGTCTTCATGGACTATATTACCCTGAAAAGAAAATGGGACTATTTCCACTGCCTAAGAATATAAAGAAGCATCAAGCTAAGTCTTATCACTTATTTACCTTATATTCCCTGCTTTCTTTCTTTACCAGCCCCATTGTCATGTATCTTTAAGGTATCGAATAACTCAAGACATTGGAGTCCGGCCACAGGCTAGCCACACTGCCAATTACTGCTGTATATTGGCGAAACATATGTGGATAATTTTATATTTGGTACGCATCCATCATGTGTAGCTCTGCTCTATGGACAGTAAAAGTTAACTTTTTCAGAGTAATCATCTGCAGCAAAATGGAAGATTTTCAGTTTGTCTGAAAACATTGTTATTTCTAGCCTTGCAATTAATTGTCAAGGCTATTGAAAAATCTTTCTTCTAATATTATAAATACATTTAAAATAAACTTTTAATTTATTTTTAATTTATTTTCTTATTTTAGAATGACATGTAATACATTAATATAGATATTCGTTCTGATTTTGAAAACATAAGCAGTCCAAATAAATGAAATTTATCTAATTTCACTAATTTAGATTCACAGTAACTGTGAGTTTTATCTGCAAAACAGATATTTGCATGCGCAAATGGTTAAGGAAGTGCTATATTTTATGGTGATAGTTATGTATTCATGATGGTCTGTGATATATTTTTAGTGTGGATATTGGCATTATGGAAATCTTTAAAGTTTTAATGTCTTCAGGTTTTAAGGCTTCGGGGTGGGTTCCTTTTTGCACTTAAATGCACAGTCATAATGCTTAATTAACATGTATTTCGTCTCTAAAAACCCAGTCACGTAAGTCGAGGTGTAAGCTCTTATACCGTGCATACAAGTGGGTTTCCATCAAGGACAGAAAGACAGTGTGAGGACATTCCTCCTGAAGCACTGCCCGGGCACCTCTTCAATAGGAGCAGGCGGAGTGAGTCTGGATGCATTCCCAGGTAGCCCTTTGAAGTCTTGAAGTCTGTTAGAGCAACCCGGGTTGTATGTCAGTGTTTCGACAGCTGGCTATTAAGATAAATAATGGAAAATAAATAAAACAACCATAATCTGAGAAAGTACATGAGTAGGAAAGAAAAGAAGAAACGTTCAAAATATGAGCACATGAAAATGCTTTCCCCCCTTTTGAGAAGTTCTGCAATACGGGGCAGGGTGGGCTGAGCGTAAGGGAGACCAAAAGGAAGAAAGAAAAAGAGGTGCAGTGCAAGCAGAGAGTGGGACACCTGGGGACAGAGAACTTCAGGGGCTGATCCTCAGAGAAGGAGGGAGGGGACCGGAGCTGCGACACGCTCAGTGGGCGGGTGGGTTCCGCACGCTTGCAGACACATTTCGGTGGGTCTCAGCTGTCGGTTCTCGTTGGAAGGGTCCCACGTTCTAGTGTCTGTGGTGGTAAGGCCTGCCTTCAGGAATCACAGAGTCTGCTCAGCATTGCTGGGGTCCTTGTTTTAGCAAAAAGATGCAGAGACACCTGCCTGAGAATCCTGCTTCACCTGGTGCTCTGTCTCTGCTCGTTTCAGGAGGGGTGCGTGTGTAAAAAGAGAGCAAGAACAGCAAATATTTCTGCATCTTGCCTGAATAAAATTTGTTTGTAAGTGACTGAATACATCTTCAGTTGCTGTGGCTGAGTATGTTTTGTAACACAGATGCATCACAGAATGCACCTTTTACAATGTAGGTTCTGTGGAGTTGATGTCATATTTTGGACATTCTCATGTTTGTTAACTACTGTGACAAGGGAAGCAATGATTCAGTCATTTCTAGTTAAATATCTTTTCATTTACATATGTGTCTTTATATAAAGCATTTATAATAAACTAATTCTGAAGATGTTATCATGCTGGGTTTTTTTGTGTGTGTGATAGCCATAGAGAAACATAGACGTGAATACTATAGAAGTCTTGTTTAAAGTTCTCTTTTTAAGACCTGTGCACTCAGAATTACTGTATAAAGCCAGCACATTGGGAATTGGTCACATTTTTCATGTATTTCTTTGGGTTTTTCTTTTTGCAAAACAACTCATACATTCTCAGTTTAGTGTTGAGATTAAAATACAGTGGTGAATGATGTGATATGTGTTAAACATGCGCTTATTTTAGCTAAAACAGCACAGCACTGCATTAACAAATCATGAATTTGAAAACTTAAATTGTACTAATGCTTTGCTTTAAGTAAGAGGGACCCCTGTATGCATCATTTATGCATATCATTTAATTTGTCATTTTAATTCAAATTTCAGCTTAATGGACTGAGAGTATTACAGGTCTGCATGAAAGCGGTCCTGCCTTTGTGAACTAAATCAGAATCACATTTGCATGGAATTTTTTTATTAAAAAAAAAAAGTAATATTACTTAGATTTTGCTTCTGATGAAATCAAATCTGAAAAAAATATAGTTTTCAGTGATTACACCAGTTGTTATTAGTATAAAAATAATATTGGAATGAAAGATTAAAGTAAAAGATTACTTTGGATGACTCAAAATTGAAAGTCCAAAGTATTAAATACACAAAGATAGCAGTACTTTTATTCGTCACTTTATCATTATTGGTTGTATATATGATGATGATTTTGCCTGAATTTCTGATCCCAGTGTAGAATTGACCTGTTACATTAATAACCAAACTGAAGCAGGAAGAAGAAAGCAGAGAGTGACTTGCTGGAGTGGCTGCTAGTGTTGATCGTGTTATCACTGTAAGAGCGTACACCTGATGAAAACTTCTGGGTGGCTTTTTACCTCTTAGTGACGTGCTTGAATAATATTAACTGTATATACCTTGGCATGTCCGGACTTTTTCATCTTCTGTGAATCACTTCAGTTGTTTGCTAAGTGCATTAAGAATATGTCAAGATACAGAGGGTTATTTGCAAACAAACCGTACGTGTTTGTCATACTGCAGATATTTGCCAAATGCGTTATAATACCAGTCAACATAGTGTGAGGCTGTGACAACTTATAACACAAGTGCCACAACAGTAATAAAAAAGTAAAACCATTCTTGAGAAGCTGTTGACTTCCAGAACCTAGCTAGAATTTTGATTACTTTTATGACAGATGCTCTAACTTCTAAAACTGCAGTGATGTCATTTTAAAACTTTATTACAAAGAAAAAGTGCATTATCAGTTTTGTTTTCTGAAGTAAAGAAAGACTCTTACAAAAATAGTAAATAATGTTAGCTCAAGATGGCTTGCAACTGCAGCTTCAGATGCTGTAAAAACGCATCTGTAATACATAAAAATAGAATTTTGTTCTCAGCATCTAAAAGTGCCAGATAAAATCTTTGGTACAATAGGAGAGGAGCGTGCAGAGGTGTAGAATTTTTATTTATTATTGTCTCTTTTACCTCTTTGCATTAGCGTTTAGAGGAAAGCAATTTGTATAAATGTGCTTGTATTAGTTGTGGAGATGTTTATCCTAGTTTTTCTTAAGAACAAGACTTTTCTGTTGGTCTGCACATCCATGACTTTGAATCTATTGAACGATTTCAGCACATTCAGCGAGGTGTTTGTGGTGGGTTGATCCTGGCCAACAGTCCAGGCCCTACGCAGCCGCTTTCTCACACTGCTTCCCAGTGGGATGAGGGAAGGAATCCGAAGGGCAAACGGAAAAAGGTTGTCTGTTGAGATAGATTTATAAGTGAAGGAAAAAAGAAGAAACAAAACCAGTGGTGCAAGAGCAATCACTCACCGCCTCCCACCAGCAGACCAATGCCCAGCCAGTCCTTGAGCAATGGCAGCTTTGGAAAAACTCTCCCCCCTCCAGCCTGCTGCTTAATTTTGAGCACAACAGTATATGGCATGGCATATATACATCTCTTCTGTCAGTTCAGGTCGGTTGTCCCGGCTGTGTCCCCTCCCAGCCTCCTGCCCACCCTCAGCCTGCTTGCTGGAGGAGCAGAGTGAGAGGCAGGGAGAGCCTTGGCTGTGCAGGCCCTGCTCAGCGGCAGCTAAAGCACCGGTGTGGTAGCAGCACTGCTTTGGTCACAAATCCACAGCACGGCACCATGGGGGCCGACAGGAAGGAAGCTAACTCCATCCCAGCCAGAGCGAGTGCTGTAGTGTTATAGCTATAAAAAGCTGCTGAGTTTCTATGTGTTGGGAAAATTACTGAGTGGTGGAGAAAAAAATAAATTATTTTTTATAATTATTTGTCACCCTTTTTTAATGTGAGCCCAATTCTACCTTTCTGTTTGCCCAGTCAACCAGCCACACACCTGCTGTGGAGCCAGGCCCAGGAACTGAGTGTGGTAGAGACTGTGGAGGATGAGATGCGAAGGGAGGTTGAGGAAAGACGCCCTAGGAGGGAGTATGTTAGAGCTCTAAGCGGGAATGCAGAGATGTTAGGCAAAAGCACAAAGACCTCATTTTACTCTGCAACATCCTGAACTTTTTTTTTACATGGAAGTTTGCAAGACTTCTAGACAGGAATAGCACGAACGGGAGCAGAAATGCAAGGAGATGGCCGGCTCAGAGGGTGAGGGCAGCAGCCCCACTGGGGTGTGCAGGTGAGCTGGGTTCATTCCGCACAGCCAGGGGGAAGAGAGGGGTCCCTCCAGAGGGGGATTTGAAGCATGTGCATTCAGATCCTCTGCAGCACGCACATCATGATAAAAATGGCTCTCCAAAGAAAACCAGCTCTCGTTTGCTGATCCAGGGAGCTTAAGGAGACTAACCTCTGCACTTAGGTATCTAGGACGTTATCCTTTGTGATGCGCATTCCGAGGTCTCTAAAAATGTTCAAACTGAATAAAATTAGATCTCACGGGCAAAGAATAGAAAATCAGAATCTGATGAATGTGTGTTCAGGAGAGTAAGGAATCCGGATGAGCTAGCAGCGCAAAGCAATATCCAGTAGCACAGACAAAGGAAAGAAATGCAATAATCTTAAAACACACACATGTTCTCACTACGCCAAATAAACGTTGTGGCCAGAGAATTAACTTACCCAAGGCTGTGCAGAAAAGGCCTTTCTTTACCTGAAGAGATTGTTGCATCCTTTAGCATCATTATCAGTTTTACCCCTTCTCTGCTGGAGGTTTAGCCTCCTCGTGCACTTACGCCCCTGTAACCAGGGTAGGCAGGAGATCACTCACAAGCAAGGGCTCTGTGGTCCAGGTGGTGTGTAGAATGGTTTCATTGCCACTTACCAGCAAAGCAATGATGTTGACATTGCCAGCAATCTTACTGATCTTGAAAAAAAATTTCTGTAATTTTCACAGTACAATATGACAAAATGATTTTCCTCGTTTCATTAAAGCTTTTTTTCTTAACTAACTGCATATTTTTACACTCCCTGTGTTCTGTACTTCAAAGTCTTGGAAAGCAGATGTGTTGAAAGATGGTAACAGTCATCAATAACTGTAAAACTGAGGAGCCCTACGAAGCAGATCAAACTGCTTTACGTCAGATGTGACTGCAGCAGGTTTTCCTTTCATTTGTTCCATAGATGCTCTCCAGAACGGGTTTGAATAAACTAGTTTGTTAGCAGTCATATAATAGCAGTGTTAAAATTACAAGCTATAAATAGTAGGAGTGTTTTTTTCTTCAAATGAAATTAAAATTATCAGTAAGGAGAGAGTAATCTGATGACAGATATCAAAAGTAACTCTTGAGTCTTAATTGTATGATTTAGGAAAATTTAATTTCCCTGCTTCAGTTTCCTGTATATTAAACTAGAAAAAATACCATTTTTCTACCTTTTAACACACTTTCAAAATTGAATTAATGAATATTTGAGAAGTATGTATATACACTCTTTATCTTTTGATGCACAGTGGAAAAGAAGTCTTCAACATGCATGGGCTGTGAAGGTTCTGTGCTGTCCCCAGGACTACTCAACCCTGTCCTTGCACAGAACATATCATGAAGTTACAACTTAATCCCAATCATTTTTTCCTTTGTCAGAGCACATTCTCTCTTTCCTTGGAGCAAAGCCACAGTGCAGAATTTATGATAGTGTAACGCGGGACTTAGTCATCAGTGCTCACAGTAACCAGCCACAGAAGAGCTTTCAGTTTGCTTGAAAGCCAGCTGCTGTCTGGCGTGCGCGTCTCAAGCAAGGATTGGGCAGGTTGGTTCCGAAATGGGTGAGAGCGCCGAGCAGTTTCTCTTGGTTCCTCGCACACTTGGTTCCATACACAGGAAAGGGCGGATGTCTAATTTGGATGAATTAGATTGTCATCAAGAGATCTATCGCAGTGTTTGCAGGAATCAAGTTAAATAGTTAAGCTTCTATTCTAAGCCACTGTTTCATATAGACTTTTTAGGAAAAAATAAAATGGCTGTTTCAGGTCTTTCTTCACAGATGAAGCTAAACAGATTTGATTTTTTTTTTTTAAACAATGGAGGGCAGTTCTATTATTTTGATGTCTGCAAGTTTAATAATACTATTTTATTTAAAACTGTTCCTGCAAACCAGCAACAGCTGCTCTTTGCAAGTTCAAAATTGGCATGGAAACGTACTATACAACTTTTTTGAATTGATAACTCCATTTACTTAAATCTACATATTTATCACTGTTTAAAAATGTCATTGGAGCATGCTGGTGAGGCATTTGAGAGAGGAATGCCTTGGGAATCTCTATAGCTCTAGAAGTGTACAGCTCAAAAAGAGAAAAAAAAGCACAATAGTCTTTTATTTAATTCCAGGGTTTTAATTGTACTTATTACCTGGGCAGCCAGTTTCTTATTCTTTTGGAGTTAACAAAGTGATAGTAATTAAAATCTGTATTTAATTCCATTATCGACTCATCTGCTCTGTGTCCTGGAATGCGTATGAGTTTCCAGAATATGTGGATTTGAAATGTATCAGATAATTGGAAACTAATGAACATGGTATTTCTGAGACTTTCAAAATCACAAAAGATAACAAATATGTTACAGAATCATGGAAAATGAGACTGCAGGGGAGTTCAGGAAGTTATCTAGGCCTTTCCATGATCCAGGAGAGACCCCTAAATGTCTGCGGTAGGAGGTGTTCACATAATCATTTTCAAATCCACAGTCCCCTCAATCAGTTATTCTAAATAACTCTAAATAACTAATTCTAAATTATTCTAATGTTTTTGAGTACCTTCTTTAAGGAAGGGTTTCTAATATCTTAATTTTTCTTAACATAACCTAAGCCTAATTCTTCCTGTTCTGTCTGCATGCACAGTGAGGAACAATTTGTTACAAGTAAGGTTTCTCAGTTTCTGAAAATTGCTATTTAGTCTTCCATCAGGACTTCCTTTTTTGAAATAAGTAACCAAAGTTAATTCATTTTGTGTTTAGTAGGTCCTGTAGTCTATATGCGAATGTCCCGTGGAGCAGTTACTCATCGACATGTAGAAGTCCCCAGTGAATTTTGAACTTCCCTGTCTTAGATGCTGTATGGATATATGTTCCAGGGAAAGACAACAACAAAACACAAAAACCTCTTGGTTAAAGGCCTCAGACAGATGCCAAAGATACAGAGAACAAGAGACCGAGGGCAGGGAAGTGACTTGCCGTGCGTTGTGTGTCAGTGGCCGGGCTGGGAGTTGCACTGAGCTGCTCCGTGGGGCTGCTTTTTGCTTTTTGCAGTCTGCCTTGCTTTTTCGTTACTTGTTTGTTTTCAGAAGGTGCCAAATGATCAGAAGATGGTGAATAATGAACAGTGTGGTCACACAGCATCTGGCAGGCCGGATCATGCTCAGCACAAGGCAAATTGTTCCACCGTCACCATGTAGAATGATTGTTCAGATGGGAGCCCACTCGGCCCAGGAAGTAGAGACGGAGTAATAGAGACAGAGTAATAGAACAGAATGTTAGGGAGATAAATTGTTGTCAGGTTGGTGCTGAGAGCCGTGCGAGGGCCGGTGGTGGGAGCAGGTGACTGGGGAGGGCTGAAGCCGCGGTGCCGCGCTGTGCAGCGGGGCAGAGGGAGAACAGGACTGCCGTCAGGAAGTGTCTGAGAGCAGAGCAGAGAGCAGAAACCAGCGGCAGCCCACGGCACTGAAGAGCTGTACTGCTCTCTTTCAGGGTGATCAACTTCAGTCCTACAGAGAGGTTTTGGTATACCACCTGGCAATCATGAGATTGCTCTCTGCAATTCCTGCACTGTGCAGACTGAGAATCCTTATTAAGGCGCAGTCTTTTACCATCTGCCCTGCTTCTTTATTCTCTGCTACCCTCTCAGGGAGGTGCTGACAGCATTTCACAGAAACGTACTCAGAGAAAATACTTCTCTGACCAGGGCCGAAAAGGAGAGGAGGGAGTTTGAAACAGTGCTGGAAAGGAGAGAACCATCATTTCAGCATAGAGACTTACTGCAAGGTGCCTGAAGTTAAATCCTTTCATTTTTCAGCAGGCTTTCTCAAAGGAGTTATTTAAGCCAATTCATCTAAGCAAAGATGGATGTCTTTAGTGGAAGCAGAATATTTATGTTGTTGTCCTTTCTACCCATCATTTTGCTCTCTCCAGATTTCAGAGTGGAAGTTGGCAAATCTTTTGATGGGAGATCACTTACAGGAAAGTGCAGGACATGATGCTAGAAGGAAATGTGTCCCTTACTAATCTGACCAGATCCTGTGGCAGGGTGGACCTGAGAGCCTGTTCAGTCTTCTGAATGAGACCTAAATGTTTTCTGAAGAATACAGAGCCTATGCTTCCCTCCAGATTACAGTTTTGGCAGTTCACACTGTGAGCACCCTATCTACTTTTTTCATTTGATGTCTGGCCTCTTTATTTTCATCTTGTCTTAAAATAAGCACAGTATCAATATAAATTTTTAAATAATTGCTGTATTTCTCTTTATACATAGCTCTGTGTTTGATGTGAGTAAAATGACTTATACTCGTGTAGATTTATGCATTGGTTTGAGTTTGGACAGCACTTTAGGATCCCATAGAAAGTAGGTGCCGTAAAAATGTTAGTTACCATGATGGAAAAATTGCACAAAGTAGAATTTTTGTGTCTAACGCCACTTTGTTTTATGTTTTAATTTTAAATTGGAGAAGTGGAAAAGCAAGATCACAGGGAGGTTTAAAAGGCACATGAAATAACATTCTTGTACACAAGCAGTTGCCATGCGTGTTGGAATCTAGAGCTGTGAATTTCTTGACTTGATAAAAGCACTGCAGCCTGGTTTCCTGCCAAGTGTTTGCAGGAAGATGCGGAGCAAATCAGGCACATGCATCTCCCCTGGGGCATGATAAAGACTGTGAGGTTGAGGTCTTACCCTCCAGATCTGGGCCATGTCCTAGGAGAAGCATGCTGTAGTGGAAGTGTTGTTAGGCCATTATTCTGCAGCTAACACTGTTGCTGTCTTATCCGTATAATGTAATATTAAAATAAACCTAAAAGGAACGCGCTTGCAGCACCAAATCTGTCCTACTTTAAAAAAATACGTCTGAATTCATGTAATTGATTATAAATCTTTACACAGTTTGTGTGTGTGTTTGTATGCTTCTGAAATGTTAGTTCTGTGATCATGCACAGGGAACAGGAAAAATACTAGAAAAAAATATAATAATAAAAAAAATATTTTGGACTTTTGTTTCTTACACGTTATGAAAATTGCAAAATTTTCACAATTTGTGTTGTCATTTTTTGGTGCTGTACCCACATTCAGGGTAGTGTCTTGTGCCTCTTATATGAAGGAAAATCTGTTCTACGTAGAGAATACTAGCCACAGATTTAGGTGTGTTCAGAACTCTTGATTCTGTACAGCCCCAAAATATAGACCTGTTAGTTCTTTCTTGTCCTTTCTCTTACAAAGCGGAGAGATCTTATCACAGCAAGGCTTAAATATCTAAGAATGTTTCTTTCATTTTGCTAGAAACACTTCTGTTCTGAAGTTTGAAGCATCTAAAATCCCAGTGAAGGTGCTTGCTCATGACTGTGTTTTAAATCTTTCATAATTAAATCTACAATACATGTGGCAGAGGAATTCAAGCTAAAAAGAAGCCCATACATATTAGGAGTGGGATTTAAAAAAAGTATCTGAAGGTGTCACATGGTCATTGCAGGTTTTTGGTTATGTATGCTCAGAATGTAATTTCCTATAAAAGAATGCTGTGAAGTAATTTCAGCAAGTGTAACGCTGTTTTAGTCAAAGCAAGTTTCTTTGTCTCAGTGTTTCGACAGCATTCGTTTTGGACCCCCTTTCTGTTGCCAAACAGCTGTAGAAAGGAGAGCATCTTTTCTAATTGTAGTAAGTTTCCTAGACATCGATGTGCAAGCATCACAGAAAAATACCAGGTATAGGTTTCATTTCATAGTATCAGCTTCTGTAAAATACCGCAAAGCCAGAAAATGTCACGTCAGTAGGTTCTGGACGTTTGGCAGTTCTTCACTTATTTCCACATGCAGAGATATATATGCTGTTTGTCACAGTCCTCGTATGTATTTTCTAGATAAGCAAGTTACATAAATTACCCATTTCTTCAACAGATTGCAGAGTGTTTGCTATGTCCAAATAACTCTGCCGTTCCTCTGAGGGGTAGAGTTACATTATTTAGGGAGTGAATGAAGCAGCACTGGCTCTTAAAAAGGCCGTCTGTCATCTTCTGACATATCTTCCAAGGGAAAGAAGATTACAGGTGGCCTTCAGTACCAGAATGCAGGTGAATTTATAAAAATAGAAAATACAGAAAAGAATGCAAACACAATGAACTGTCATTAAAACTATCAGACATTATAACATCACTCCTTCTTTATAACCAAGATAATTAAGATGAAAACTTTATTGTAAGGGAAATTTATTAGAGTATAGGTTAGGTCTTCCTACTTTTCTGTGTAATGGATTGTTCAATAGCATTCAAAATTTACACAGAATCACAGAATCACAGAATGTTAGGGATTGGAAGGGACCTTGAAAGATCATCTAGTCCAATCCCCCTGCCGGAGCAGGAACACCTAGATCAGGTCTCACAGGAATGCATCCAGGCGGGTTCTGAATGTCTCCAGAGAAGGAGACTCCACAACCTCTCTGGGCAGCCTGTTCCAGTGCTCCATCACCTTCACTGTGAAGAAGTTACTTCTTATATTTAAGTGGAACCTCCTATGTTCCAGCTTGTACCCATTGCCCCTTGTCTTATCGTTGGATGTCAAGGAGAAGAGCCTGGCTCCATCCTCCTGACACTCCCTCCTTACATTTACTGCTAACAAAATGACAAAAGGAGTAATGTGTTTTGGATTTTTGGTTTAGATTTATCCCGTTTTACATGTAATTAAACCCCAAATGTATTGTTTTCATTCCTCACGGAATTCCTTTTTTTTTCTGGTTTATGTGAACTGAAGACAGTGACAGGACTAAACTTAATGTGACTGTTCACAAATACAACAGCAACAGGCTTGAAAATCACATCTGAAATGCTCTGGATTTGTTGTTTCCATTATATGGTATGTAGTCCTGGATGGACTTCTGTGCTTGAGGCAGCAATCATAGAATGGCTTGGGTTGGAAGGGACCCTTAAAGATCACCCAGTTCCAACCCCCCTGCCATGGGCAGGGACACCTCCCACTAGACCAGGTTGCTCAAAGCCCCGTCCAACCTGGCCTTGAACACTTCCAGGGATGGGGCATCCACAGCTTCTCAGGGCAGCCTGTTCCAGTGCCTCATCACCAGTTCCAGTGCCTTCATAGTAAGCAATTTCTTCCTAATACCTAATCTAAATCTACCCTATTTTAGTTTAAAACCATTACTCCTTGTCCTGTCACTACACTCCCTGACAAAGAGTCCCTCCCCAACTTTCCTGTAGGCCCCCTTTAGGTACTAGAAGGCCACAGTGAGGTCTCCCTGGAGCTTTCTCTTCTCCAGGCTGAACAACCCCAACTCTCTCAGTCTGTCTTCATAGGAGAGGTGCTCTAGCCCTCTGATCATCCTCGTGGCCCTCCTCTGGACTCACTCTAACAGGTCCATGTTCTTCTTGTGCTGGGGGTCCCAGAGCTGAACGCAGTGCTCCAGGTGGGGTCTCACAAGAGCAGAGTAGAGGGGAGCAATCACCTCCCTCGCCCTGCTGGGCGAGAATCATATTCTTTTGATGCAGCCCAGGACACAGTTGGCTTTCTGGGCTGCAAGCACACACTGCTGGCTCATGTTGAGCTTCTCATCAACCAATACCCCCAAGTCCTTCTCCTCAGGGCTGCTCTGAGGATCAGCAACCCATGTCATTGTGCTTGGTTTCATGAAAGAAGACTAAATCAGGTTTCTAGTCACTCATTGATTCTGAACAGGAGCTCTCTCCCTGGACTGGACAATGTTTGACATCCTCCTCACATGGTCAAGCACAATGGAAAAGTTTGTAAAGAACTTTTGCAAATACCAGTTTTAGTTTCACAGTGTTGAAATGATGGAAAATATTTCAAAAATTACTGAACACCTTAGTTCTGCATCACCTTTAACACAGACGTGGAGGTTCTGAAGCTTGGAAAAGCAACTCTGGTCATCTTTAATTGTTTCAGTAGGAGCTTATCTATCCCATAGTCAGCACATCTCCTTCTAAATCATTTATTAGAACAATACTAGCCATATTATTTTTCAGTTTGATTATAGTTTTATAGTAATGGTGAACTCATTAAGTGTTATGTATGCATGTTGTTGTTTCTCAACTATAGGAAAGAGTTATAAAACCAAAAGTCTTAAAAAGAAAATCCATAGTCTGTCTTAATAGGTTTTATATTTAAAAGTGTATACACGGTGCACTTTAAAAACAGTTTGTATCTGAGAAGCATGTTCTGAATGTTTATTACATACTGTTGTCTGTTTGTGCACTTCAGAGTGCCAACTGTCTGTATGAAATAATAATTGAGAATCTGGGTTAGCCTTCAAGTATTGACAAAATATGAGATATTTTGTCACCATTGCCTCACCTTTTTAAAGTATTTAGATTCTAAGAAATGCGTTATTTTGACGAATGCCAACAGGACTGCATATTTTAAATGTATAAATAAGTGGGTTATTGTCAAACAGCACTTTACTGAAAATCCAGAGAAAGCTACTCAGTTCAGGTGCTTAACATGTGCTTCCATAAATTCATGTTAACAGGAATGTGACAGACTGCAGCAGGAAAGAAAAAAATAAACTCTTTCTCTCTGACTTTTTTTCTTTCTCTTTCACTTTTTTTTTTTT
>VXAA01006397.1:439559-454762 GCA_013399115.1 Anseranas semipalmata
GGGGGACAATCACTTCCCTAGTCCTGCTGGCCACACTGTGCCTGATACAAGCCAGGATGCTGTTGGCCTTTTTGGCCACCTGAGCACACTGCTGGCTCATATTCAGCCGGCTATCAACCAATACTCCCAGGAGTATCTCTCTCACCTTATTGCCCTGGATATCTCCACTCTGCATAAATAATTCAGTCTTCTCTGGTTGGAGGCAGAGTATGCTTGACTCTGTCTCTATTTCATAATTGAGACAGTTCCTACAAAGTGGAAATTGTTGCTTCACATTTTTGCTTTATTCTAAAGAGTTTCAACAATGAAGATCTAGACCTCTCATGGAATAAATAAACTTTTGGGGAGAGTAGCCCAGTACAGTTTTGAAACCATAGTAAGATGCAGTAGTCTGTATGGTTTTTACTATACACAGACACAAATACAGGGAAAAATTTTCTTTGGAACAGAAAACTGAAACCTTAATAAGTTTCATGCATTGCGAACAAGCGCACAGTCTGTCAGCTGAACAAGTATACTGCCAAATTACTTCTGGCCTAGTAATTATGACTCAGGTTTTCTGTGGTCTATTTAGAGTCAAGGCCAAATTCTAGAACAAGAAATTGGAGTGACCATATTGGTCAGCTGTTTAAGTTTCACAGAGCAGGGAATGTTTATGAAACTGTACTGTCTTATATTGTCATTAGTATATACATCATCTTGGCTGTCTTTGTTGTTGTTGTTGTGGTGGTGGTGGTGGTGGTGGTGGTTGCCTAGCATAGAAAACTATATACTACTTTTCACAGACCTTGATATTTTCAATGGCATGCCGGCATTAGAGCATTACAGTTTCACACTCATACTCTTCAACAGTAGAAAGATAATAAAAGGTATGTATTTATGAAATACGTACCTTTTAAAGTGTAGTCAGTACTTTTAGAAATGCGGTATGTCCTGTGTAAGAGACATACCTGGTTTCAACATCAGGCACAAAATTAAAGATCTTGCTACCAGGAATTAATTGCAGACAAATATTGGAGGTTTTTAAAAGCTGTTTTAATTTTAAAAGAAAAGAAAGTAGAGATTCCATCAGCCAAAACTGAAACAACACCAGGCAAAATTCTTGCTCTTCTTGAAATCTGTGCACTTCTGGCTACCTTTGCTATGGTTCAGTAACACAGTTGTGAATGAAAAATGTGGGGAAAATAAGATGAACATCTTATGGCATTGCACTGCTAGCACTTACTATGATTTCATGTGTCTGGAACCAGTTTAGCAGTGCTGCCGCCTGTCACTTGTTGTCTAGCCTTCAGAGTCAATCCATAAACAAATCAGCCAAATGGAAGAACAGCAACAAAACAGACACAGATTTATCTTGTTTGGCCTTGTTCTGCCTTCAACAAGCAGAAAACATGTAGTGGCAGTATCTTTATCCTGATGCAGTTGTGTCAGTAGTCAGTTCTTTTCCTTTCTATGCACAAACGTGTCCTATTTCAAACTGAAAAAAAAAAATGCTTTTTTTGTTAACCAGATAAAGTCTCAAAATACTGGAATTTGGGGTAAACTATTTAATGCAGACATAGTGCCATTCATTCACTAGATACTCATTTTTGTTTATGTAGAATTACCATCTTCCTTCTGGATAGCTAATGTGATCTTGTGAAAATTGCTAATAAGATCTTCATTATTACATTATCCATTATGACAGCCTTCTTTGTCACATGAACTCAACCGCTGCTTTTACCGCTATGACTAACACAGTGCATTAAAATGAACGTGATCCAAATTGATCCTAGAATTTTAGATATTTGCTCAGTGTCATCTTAAGAGAAATATTCAAAATAAACTATCAGTATCTTGCATTATTATTTTAATAACAGAGATAAACTGTCAAGTGTATTTTTTCTGAGTCCTTTCTTCCCTACAGTTTAATCCCATTTTCCCCCACAAAGATAATTTCAGAAATATGTATCGTGTGTTTTTCAACCAAAGGAGAATCTGTTATCTGTCACAAGGACAGAAGAACGTTTCTTTTGAAAGCTGAGTTTTAAAGAAGCAGATGACCCAGCAATTTACATGCAATGCATTTTTTTAAGGAAAATTCTTATCTCAGTATATCTTTACATTTTATATGATCTTTGTGTCATTACTTCTTCAGTCAGTTCAGCTTTCATTTTAACTTTTCTCTGAATGTTTTTATATGAATTTTCTCACAGGCAAAAGTAGCTGCAAATTGGTAGAATCCTGTTTGCCTTTCAGAGCTATGAATACATTCAGAGAGAGGAAAAATAAGATCAGAAGCATTTATGTAAGCAATACTGTATTTTGGTAGGCAAAGCAGCTAAGAATGACAAAATTTAGAAAGCTAATAAAAAAGTAAGCCATGAACTGTACTCCTCCCTTTGGCTGTTGTTTGCCTTGCATTTGTCTTTGCAACTTCAAATGCCTTCAACAAGTATGTTCACAAAAAATTGGAATGAGTGTAGGATAAAACAGGAATTGTTTATATAAAATAATGCTCACTTTCATCTATTGTTCAGGATCTTGCTGAAGTATCTTTAAATAGAATGATGTTAGATGTACAGCTCTGAGGAACAACTATTAGGTTTTAGTTTAAGACTCCATAATAAACCTTACTTAGGCGTTTGTAGACTTATGTTAGAACCATACAAGTTGTTGCGTATAGTTTTGCAGCATGGCTGAACTCCACCACCACTTAGCCATCTCAAGGAGAATGTTTCAGGTTTGCCTGGCTTATCTTTAGCCCAGAGAAAAAAATAAATATGTATCTTTTTTTTTTTTTTTTTCCCCACAGAAATAACAAGGATAGAGATGCTTTCTTCCTTGATAGCAATTAGTAATATTTTTAGGGGACATTATATCTCAAATAAATCAACAGATAAACATAGAGACATTGGAGGAAAGCTAATGGCAGACAGAGATAGACTTGAATGTCTCCTCCAGGTTATGACCACATCCTACCTACAACCAATCTCAGCAAAATACATGTGCTGTTGAATACTAACCCATTTCACTGGCCAACTACACTTATGCTGTAATTACTCATCATTTTACAGCTAATGGCAATGCATTTTTAAATTAAAGATAATTGATAGTTACGAATGATATTAAAGATGGCATTCATCTGTGACTTAAACTATCCAGTCTAAGGTTCTAGTTCTAATTAGTTGTGTAAGCTTCCTTGGTGTAGGCAGGGACTCTAGAGGGTAAATCTTCCTGTTCCAAGATAAATGGGATAAATTACCATCTAGATGTGAGTTACTCTCTAGTGAGCTTAAGCTGTTAGGCAAGTCCAAACATGAAGGTGATAGATATCACCTCATTTTAGTTATCTAAAATCATGTAGTGGTTTACATTTCATAGAACCACAGAATGGCTGAGGTGGGAAGGGACCTCCAGAGGTCATTTGGTCCAATCCCCCCGCTCAAGCAGGGACACCCAGAGCAGGGTGCCCAGGACCATCTCCAGATGGTTTTTGAAGATCTCCCAGGAGATCTTCAAGACTCCACAGCCTCACTGGGCAACCTGTGCCAGTGGTCCGTCACCCACACAGTAAAGACGTGCTTCCTGGTGTTTAGATGGAACCTCCTGTGCCTCTTGTCTTGGCACCGGGCACCACCATGTTCTTTACACCTTTCATTCAGATATATATATACATTGATGAGATCCCCCAACCTTCTCTTTTCTAGGCTGAAGAGTCCCAGCTCTCTCACCCTTTCTTCAAAGGAGAGGTGCATTTGAGTTAGCATCTTAAGGCCTTCCCTTCTTTCCTTTTATGTCTTATTCCGCATTCTTTCTTTTCCTGAAATTGCCTTTTTGGCTCTCCTGTACCTCCTTTTCTCTGCTGAAATTCCTCTCAAATAAACAACTCGCCCCTACTTACTTTTTATTCAGTGTTACCGATTCTCTTACATTCATACACAAATTTGGTATTTCCAGTGCTGTTACTGAGGCGATTTCAGCCCAGTATGGTATTTTCTGATTCAGTTACCTAGACGAGATCAGCCTTGCATCCCGACTCCCTTCTGACTCATGCTAATTACATTTCTTTTTGGAGTTACTTTACTTTAGCCTTGATTCCTTTATCTAATTCTAATTAAGTGCAGTTTTTCAACTTATGAACAGACAGCTTGCTTATGAAATCAACAAAATAAACCATTTTGTGGGTATCTTTGCCCTTGAAGGGTTTTCATCACCCTCCTGGTTCCCATCAGAGGCATCAGCTAGTTTCGAAGCCTAGTGCTCCAGTGGGACCTCCTGCTCACAGGTACTTTGAAATGAGAAGGTCTTTGCGTTAGCATAAATGTGTGATCTGGGCAATCCGGAGAGAGACTTTCTGTTTTAAATACCAGCGTTATGGTTGTCTCTTCAAAGTTTCAGACTCTCAGAGAAATCAGAGAGAAACAGACCTAAGGACTGAGGTTTAGTCTCTGCTGATTCTTAAGGCTGGCCCTGAGACCTCTGCAAGTGTGAATATGATAGCAGTTTGAGATTGTAGATTCACTGATAGTCCTTCTATTTATATTTTCTTCTAATAGTCTGACATCCTGTCCAATTAATAATGTTAAGCACAATAATCCACGATATGTAAAAATACCAAAAGGACAGTAATCCTTTGTAGTTTAAGAAAAAAGAAAAGGAACGTTAACCTTTTTATCCTTTCTTTTTCTGTCTTTCTCTTGACCTATTTTATCCTGTTCTGACATGGCAGTGACTTTGAAAGACTTCTTTGCATTGTGGTTTTAAAGGAGAAGTTTAAATCTTTCCCTCCCTTGCTGGAATGAACTGGCCATCCAGTGTGGCCCATAATAAAGCATAACACCACTTTTTACTTTCCATCTTCCATAGTGTGATGTTATCTTTCTGATGATTTTGAACTCTTCTCACACAGAATTAGAAGCGCATTGCAGACTAACCTATACTAATCTCAGGTGCAGCAAGGGGCCAAGTATTTGTTTGCTGCCACCTTCAGTAGAAAATGAGATTTTCCACGAGTAACAGTTGCGTTGAGTGCTCCTGAGCTTATTCATTATGGCCTTTTTGGATTGGTGTAAGCAGTTAACTTCATTAAAGTTGTTATCATGGATATAGGGAAATTCTCCATATATTGGAGTATGCTCTTGTACTATATGAAACATGAGAAAAAAAAAATTAATATTCTTGTTCTTCGATAGGGTTGTTCACAAGACAATCCAGGTGGGCAGATGAAGTTGTGGAGAAAATTCAGGCTGATAGGAACTAATCATGGTCAGTTGAAACTTCTGTATACAACAAATTTGCAAGCAGCTCAATGAGTTGGAAGCTTGGATGTGATTAACATTTTGTGTCCATGTTTATAAAGAGTAGGTCATCCACTCAAGGGAAAGAGGTGAAATTATGTAACTTAAATTTAACTACTAGCATTACAGTGTAGTTAGAAAATAGACTGTATATTCCCTTTGAATAATTTAAGAAAAAATCAAGTACATCTGTAACTAGTATTCATTCAGTCATTCTGAATGGATACTTAGAATAATTTTAGAAATTACATTTTGTAGACAACTTGGAATGAAAAAATATGCAGTATGACAAGATAAACTGCATATAACAAGTAATTCAGCTAGAAGTTCTTTTAACATTTCCTTAGCATTTCAGAAAAAAAATTGTTCAAATGTCAGTCTAGCTCATTTTGCAGGCTACAGAAAGGATAGTTGTGAATAAAATTATTCCATCTATGCTCAAATGGTAGCAATTAGGAGGTAAAACTGATTAGGTGTAGAGGGAATACTAAAAACAAACAAAATCCTTACCACCTCCTTGAAAATGCAAACACATGCATACAAGCAATTTCAACAGCTTTCTCATTTAAACATAAATGAACTGTTTCCATGTTTTTCATTTAGATTCAACATTTTTATTCCATTCTGTCCTATGCATTGCCTTGTAGGTACTTTGGAATCTTTGGGAGTATGAAACCCTGGAACTAAATGAAATACATGAAATAAAGAAATGCAAACCCACTTCAACTTAAATTAATTTCAGAAACCCCAACATACTTTTGAAATAAAATGACACATTTTCAAATAGATCTCTAAACAGATTTTAGTATTTAGTTCAATGAAACATCTCAGTAAATGGGTAGCAGCATGGAAAATAAAACTCTTGAGTTTTGAAACAGATAGATATTGAAACATGATGAAATAAGTCTTGTTGCAAAATGCTCAGTTTTTAAAACAAAAGAAAAACAAAACTTTGAGAAGTAAATTTTATGTTTCTGCAATTGCAAGGGTTTTTTCTCTGTACATCATTAGACAAAGCTAGAAGCTTATGATCTCCTTAAGAGATGAGTAGGAGGGATAGAGCTCAGTGATTTTAGCCATATCAGTACTGTATACAAATTACTTTGATACAAACCTTAAATAGAAAAGGAAACATTTACTTGTTGCAGAATAATGAAAAATTGTTCTCCAATTCAAGTAAATATGTCCTTGTGTTCAGGTGTTAGTAAAACAATATCCAAGTTTGTATAGATGAAGTACAAAAATAAAACTAAAACAATCTTTTCCAAGTTCTAATTCATATTTTTAACACTAAACATCCTGGTTTTACAGACTTAGATATGAACAGAATAGTCTAATTTGCAAATAAAGTACTAGGTAACTTTCTGTTTTTATTTGAGGTGTAATAGTGGTATTCTTTGATGTGCCTTGCACCTACGTACTTGTGTCATGATTTATGTCTTTGTCTAATAAAAAATGTATATGGCTCAAGCTGTTGATGCAGTTGGCATCTGTTTCAGATTCATTTTTACTGACAGCAAGCTGCTGCTGGCGAGCGCTCAGTCTTTTTATCATCAAAAATACACAGACTGGCACTCCTGCCATTGCTCTTTATTCCACACTAGAGTTCTTCATCAGACACGCTGCACTAAAACCTGTGATGGATGACAGGCATTAGGGAATATGCATTTAAAGTTTCCTAATTATGATTTTTAAACAATGTTAGAATTTATAGAGAAGTTATCATAACAAATGTAATAATGCTAAATAACCCTTGGCAATATCTAAGCTTTAATCCCATTTCATAGATTATAGAATATCCATGCATATCTACATAGATATGCCAGAACACATAGTTGTCATTTGTTATAACAGAACAAGACTAGTTTAGAAGTATTTGACCATAAGTAGTGTGACTCATTTCTCTTTATCTGCACTACAGTGCCTTTCTTTTTCATCCACCACTGTAGAAGGGAGAGTGTATGTTTGTGTGCATGTATACGTGAATATGTACATAAGCCATCCACGCGTATGCACACGCTGTTGGATGTATGTTTAGACATGGGGCTGCAGCAGGAGCCAGAAGCACTTTCCCAAGTGTTTCCCATGATTTTAGGGGTCATTCTTTCTCGATCCCAGTGCTGTGTGAAATAGGGTATTACAGCTTAGTTCGGGTGAGGTACCTTAGCACAGTACAAAACAAAGGCTCGTTCCTGTATCTGTGTGTTGTAATGTTACTGCTATTTTGCATTCATGACAATGAGGGTCTTTCCTGTTCATTTTTTCACTATTCACTGTCATCATCTTCATTCTTGCCTATAATAAAATATGAATAACAGCTCAATTTTCAGTGTAATCTTACCAACTGTTACAACAGAATTTGAAAAAGCACCTGATTTTTGGCATGAGATGTTTTCTATAGTTCAGACATTTTGTTCTCTTGGCAACCCACTTTTGGTCTTGGTTAGAGATGTTGAAATAGAAACTGCGAAGCTGTTGCAGCACTACAGAGCACTTCAACAACCTGTTCACAATCTGCAGAGAAATTATTACTCCTATGACAAGACAGCAGAATCCTGTCTGACCACAACTAAATGGTAATACGCATTTTTCGAAGAACATTGAGTTGGCTCCTGTCAATTGCTACCAGAATCCGAGGCCTCTCTTCGCACTGGGTGGTGCTTGTCTAGTGGATTGGTGCTTGCCTGGTCTCTTACTATGTCCTGTTACGTGCTCCAAGAAGTTAGGGCTGTCTTATGTCTTGTCTCCTGTTTTGTCTCCTTTATCTTCTAGAAGATAATCCCGTGTTCTCAGAATTCCTGTAACTGGCACATAAGCCCCACATTTCCCTACTTGCCTAAAACGCATCCAGACACGCCATCCAAACAATTTGCTCTGACCTGGCCTCTGCTAACAGTTATATGTACTCAGCAAATGTCTGCTTGTGTGTATTTTCTGTACTATTTCCTCGCCCTTATGGCCCTCCTTCAAATGGCATGATGGCCTTTGAAGAGAGCAAGAACCTTTATCAGGTCGTCCCTGACACCACTGTGGTCTCAGAGCCTCCTCAGGACAGCCCTTGTCAGCCCCTGCTGGGAGCACGGGATTTGTGGTGGGGTTCAGAGCCACCACGCACCAGTCCTTTCTGCAGCGAAGGGAGGGCCGTGTGCCAGGAAACCCAGCTCTTCAGAAAATCTCGAAAGGGAGAATGAGAAACTTTACTGGAACTGGTTCTGTTTAGCATCTGGTGGTTGCTTCTTTCTGCATGCTTATCACCAAGAAGAAAAGAAATAGCACAGAATAGAAAGAGATGGAAGTTAAGTATAGGATAGGAATAAGACACTTGTTTATCCAGTTGAAGTCATTTAAAGGTAACAAAGTCTCAGTTATCTAGCAATATAAATATGTAGAAGATAATACAGTATAGGTGGTAATGATATGTTATTTCTTATGTTATGGGTATTTCTTAAGATTCATTGGTATCAATGGAATAAGGCTAATTGACACTGGTTGGCAATCTGATCAAAATTTGAGAAAACAAGAAAGGGGAGAAATTACAAAGTGTTCTACAAGGTGTTCTTACCATTAAAAGCAATATATAATGTGAATAATGCTTAGTTTCTACCTCTGTCATAAACATTTTACAAGACCTCTATTGCAGTACTTGTATCTGGTTTTGCTGAAAATATTCGGGGAAGTTACTAAACCACCTCTGCTATTGTTCATCTAATCCATAATGGATTAGCTCTTCTTTTGTGGATGAAACCCTTTCATCAGAAGATGTTCCCAGCACGATGGGTTGCATTTCACAAGAATTATTTAGAAAGCATAGTCTTCTGGTTTCAGGCTGTACATACTTAGTGAGCAGAGGCACCTCCCTGCAGTTCCTGATAAGACGTCTAAGAGGCAGAAATGAAGATCCTCGTACCGCCGGTGTTTCCTACTAGCTAGCTCCAAACAGCCGCACACTTAGCATGCTAGCTGTGCTTCAGCATGCTGGCACTGTCGTCCCATTCTGAGGTACCTGACTTAAAGCACTAGCAATTCACATCGGTGGAAGACTAACTATTAGTTCTTCTAAATATAGACCATTTCAGTAATTAGACCTTTGTGGGGGAAGAAACAAGTAATTGTCATGCAGAGAGATTCAAAAGACTTGGAAAAAAAAAAAGACTGGAAGTGATAATCTGTGGGTGCTGCACAAAGCTGCCTGGGAATGCAAAAATCAGTAACCAAAGGCTTAGAAGCAATCAGGGAGGATAAACTGAGAAAGCTTCATTTGTTTCACTGATGTGAGGTCAGAATTAGTGAAGGTATGACTGGTACAAGTTGCTATGGGAACTGTGGAAAAGAAATGATGTGGGAATGGCAGGACAGGGATGGGCAGATGTGGAGATGATGATTGCTCACTTTTTGCATCACTGTAAGCAGTGTATCATGCTGTGAATTCTCACTGGCTTGAATGACTCGTTCCTGGAGATAGTCTCTATACTTTCTTTTAAGTATCTAGCGCTGGGAGAACTTCAGAGATTATGCTGGCTGTGTGTTCCTGCAGCACTGGGTAGGTACATTTTGTTTCAGCAATCTGAAAAAGTATCATCTTTTACACTGTCTCACTGAAGCTCTTCCTTTTTTAACTTACCTATTACTCTGTATTGACCATCCAGTGTGGAATCTGCAACTTGGAGCTAGGTAATTAACCTCCCTATTCATTACGTAGAAAAAAAAAAGAACTCAAATCTGATACCCTACTGCGTGTATTAGTACTTTAACTGATCACACCAGAACTTGAAAGTTTTGTAAAAGAAAAGCACTTCCATTTCCACTTTTTACTGCTATTTGAAAGAAAAGAGATTACATTCTCTGTATACAGTCCTACCACACATCTTATATGCTGGAAAGTATTTATTAGATAAAACTTTTCAGAGGATTCAGGAAATCAAAACTTAATTTGTAGATTTTAGTTGGTCTTGGGCATAAGCTTCTGAATCCTGTCAAAGCTTAAATGTTTGTGCGTGGGACTAAGGAGCTGTACAGTAGATGACTGTTGCACCTATGGCATTTTAGAAGTGGCTGTGGTATAGCACGCAACCCAGCAGGGGCCTCCAGCATTACATCTGAGGATTTGTGTCTAATTTAAGCCTGTTACATCTCATTTTACCTGCGTTGATTCTTTATTGAATCTGACTTTGGGTACTTTATATATTCCTACAATCTTACAAGATTGGACCTTTCTGTGTATTGACATATAAAGACACAGACATGCACTGCAGTTGCTTTTACTGTAATGTCTTATCAAAAGGATTTAAGTTATTTCTGAGTGTAAGCCTCGCTATTAATTTCTTTCCAGTGAAAAGATTTTTTGGCAGAAGAGACTGCTGCTCAGTTTTCAGATACATCATCTTCCTGGGCTTATTGATTTCAGTTTTCTAATATTATTCTTCCCCTTTCAATTATGATAGGCAAAAAAGTCACAGCAAATCGAAACAATTATTTCTCAGAGCAGCCGAGTAGTCGCTGCGCTCCCCTTTCTCCTTAGGCATCACAGCTGGAGGGGGGCTTCAAGGTAGATCGTAGGGCTGCCATAGAAAGGACCTGTTTGAATGGATTGAACCATAATATTGAAGTCATCCACGTGATTTCAAAGGCTTATCTTTCACTGGTTGATACGAGTCCACAAATAAAATCTGTAGAAAGCCACTTTCAATCTTTACAAGAAGGATTCCTGAGGGAGAAGGACATCTGATGGGCAGCTCTCTGCTGCCCCAACCCCGCTCCCAAGCCCACTGTGCTTTTGCATCTGCTCTGCCCAGCACCAGCGGCACGCACACCGGAGTTCTTCTTCTGACTACACCGGTACCTGCTGCTGGAAGTGAGCTGAGCCGGTGTTGGTGTGTGCCCGGTGGTTATCGTGAAAGGTTATCACTGTGAAACAAATGCTCTTGTTTGAAAGATCTAAACAAAAGGAGAAAAAAAACTTTTTTTAAGCCCAAATATTAATAACATCTCAAGTTTAGTGACATTTAATCAGAGAACCAACTACACAGTTATCTGAGTTTATTTCATTAAAAACCTTCATTAAATTCCATTGTGGTATTTATCATAGATGGAGTGTAATAAAGGAACAAGAAAAACAATCCTAGTTTTTTTACTGAAATATTAAAGTGGGGGGAAGGGATGGTTATCTTTTGTCAAAGAACCAAACACACTCTGTAGAACAGTGGGTACAACTAAAAGATTCATCACTGGATGCACTGTAATCTTTTTGACTTTTGCTGTTGTGAGCAGAGGGCACTGATACGATTCTTTGAATTCAGTGTCTAAATTGAAGTAAAGGGAGAAAACCACAGTATTGTAGTTTTAATTAGCTGTAGGACTATTGATTTTAAGGATCAGCACATGAAAAATTCCTCAAATCCTTTAGTAAAATCTTAAGTTTTTGTAGTTGGGTTTGCTTCCAAAAATAATTCTGTTTTACTGTTACCAGTTTGAGTAGATTTACTTAGAGGAACCTTGGTTCATTTGTTTTGGGAACTTTTCTCAAGCAGGTGTCCAGGATCTCTGTCAAGTCAGTGGACATGCAAGCCTAATTTATGAGAAGAGATTGTAAGTCGCTTAGTTTAAGCATTTAAACCACAATGACTGTGTATGGAATCCTGCGTGATCGATCCTGTCTTCAGAAAGATTGCATGGCCAGGGACCTGTGATTGCCTAACAGGAGTCCAGGCTTGGAGGACTGAGCCCAGCTTCTTGTGGAAACGTGCTTATAATGAACATTCACGAATCACTATTGTGTTTAATACAATCTTGTGTTTGTCTTCATAGGGCAGGTTATCTATATGACGAACTAGTAGGAAGCAAGTTAATTGCACTGGGAAGAATGAAACCTTACTAGCGTTCTGTACAGGGAAGGTGTCATTCCGTCGTGAGATGCTATGAATTCATTGTGTGAATTCAGCCTGGTTGTAAAGAGATTCAATCACATTTGTAGAACTGAAGAAAAGACTCCCAGATTTACTGATGTTCCTAGCTAGCACCGTCTTTTCCTTTATAGTCTAACATAAAAACATGAAATTTCTCTCTTTGTTTTATGGGAAGGCGATGTAGTGACACTATCACCAAGGAAGTATGCTTGTGTTTCTTTGTGATATACAGTCGTGAGGCTCAGTAATCTGTCTGTTTGGCAGATCAATGAGCAGAGTATTAGGGCAGTCCATTCTGCGGGAGATAAAGGCATGAATGAGCTTCTCTGTATTCCACAGGTAGAGAGATGTTTTAAATCCCAAAGTATTTTTCAGGTGATAATAGATCTTAGTAATAAACATGCCAGTGTTCAGAGGATGTGCTGGAGTCAAAAAACACTCTGGAGTGTAAAACAGCACCTGGACGTTAACCACCCTTGTGTTACAGATGCTGTCCTTTGACAGCAGAGAGTAGGAAGGACTCAGCAGCAGACCGGTGAATGATTCACATGTCCTTCAGAAAGCTCGGGATGGAGGTAGCCTGCTGGAATTTACACAAACCTAAGAATGGGAAGTAGAAATGAGACATTGTTGAAAACTGATCTCCATTTTGCCTTATGTTTCCAATTGTGGTAGGAACCCAGAAAATGAATTTGCTTCTCAGAAAATTATCTTTTTTTTTAGAAGAAATAAATAAATAAATAAGCGATGGCATTCTTAAAAGGCTAGGGACAGATTTTCAACTGTTTGCATTCTGAAAAGAGGTAGTAACCAATTTGATAAGAATTCATGGTGGAAATTTTGTGAATTAAGAACATATTTGAAATAAAGTTATTAATGAAAATCATCTGCTTTTTCATAAATTGTAACTATTTTGATATTCTTATTTCTTCTGGGTCATTACTTTGAAAATAAGTTTTCTACTGTACCTTATATAGCAAATAATGATGTCAAAATGGTGCCAGTATTTTGCTTTCTGTCAAGAAATAAATGTATTTCAAAATTTCTAACAATGTTCACTTCTGCATTCTGACAGCTGCAGTGCTTAAGCCCGTCTAAAAAGCAAGTCCCTCGTTTAGCGACTTGGCGATTTAGCTTTTAAATGAGCTTTGTTGCCAGTTATGGGCTGATGGTAGTTGTGGATCCCCTGCGACATGGGGCCATTTAGTACAAGCCTCAAAAGCCTCAGTCTGCGCAGATTGCTCGGGCTGCCACCATGCACAAACTGTGCTGTTTGTACATACTGCTCCCTCACGGCAGCTCTATCTCGCTTGCCAAATGGAAGTGCCAGGTAGTATTTTCAGAATGGGCTTTTCCCTCGTGAAAAAAAAAAAGAAAAAAGTACAAGAAAAACGTTTGCCAGCATTTAAAGCTGTACTCAAATGGTTCAGCCAAGATATTTAAAAGCTACTGTGCATTTTAGTGTTGATTTTGCAAAACACAGTACAGCAAGTTCAAAAACTGACAGAGGTGTGCTGAGGGTGTGGTAGGGGCAACACAGATGTGTAGAAAAGATTGGGTTTTCATTTTAAAAGATTGAGAGAAGCAATATTATCTCATATCCTTGTTAAAAATATGCAAAAATAGGTGAAGTACATCCTACAGGTCACAAAATGCCCGATTTTAATAAGGGTGCATTTGTGCCGCATTATAAATGTGATGAAATTGATTAAATAGATTGCTCTGTGGTTAAGAAAAAATACTATAATCATACTGGTGTTGTAATCAATTATTCAACTAACATTTCTGTAATTCCAAGATTGATAGAAGATGGAAAATATGTGCGGTGTCATATTTTTAAATTAAGAAGCAAATATTCTGCAAGTAATGAAAAAGCACACCAGTGACAGCCGCGTTACATCAGACAAGTAATATCTGTGGTGTAGAGTTTTTTTAAGAGAGTTTAGTCAAGCCTAAGAGATATTATTAAAAATAATTACAATTTAAACAGAACTATAGCATAATATGCCAGAAGAGAATACTGACAATAAAGATAGAATCAGAAACTTAAAATAAATGACACAATTACATCAGGCACTCCCAATAAAAGCTTTCAGAGCTAAAGATAGAACTTTACCTTATATATTATACCCAAGGTCAGAGAAGTGGCGTACTTTGTCCTACATTCCAGAAATGCTCTCTTTACTCATTTACGATAGGGAGCAATTTAAAATGACTTACAAGTAGTTAAAGGACTGGTTCTCATTTACACCCATTAAAGGAGAGCAGCGGTGCAGTGAAACAGCTTAGCCTTTTCTGTTCGACAGGAATCCTGCAAAGCATTTGTAATCAAGGTGTTCAAAATAACGCATGGATTGGACTAAACTTGCTGCATGAAGAGCAAGTCCTGGTGTAAGCAAAGGCAGCCGAAAGGCAGATTAGGGTTTGAAGTGCTTGTGTGAGGGCGTTTGGTACCCTGGGCCGGGGAGGAAGGGCCGAGAAGAGCGGGCAGCTGAGGGAAGCTGTACGGCCAGGGAAAAAGAGCCAGAACCAGGGCGATTCTTTCTTGATATGTAAACATGGGAAGAGGCTTGTTTATTCAAATCATCCTTTTATGCAGGTAATGAGGCTTCCTATAAATGGATAGGTCTGCATCATGGATACCTGCTTTAGGATTCGCTTCCCTCCCAATTAAATTGGCATCAGAGGCTCTGAATTGTTTGCTAACAGCTGAAGTCGGAAGAGGGAATAATTTCCTATCTTGCTGGAACATAATTATCTACATTGCAATTCCAGTGGCCCGTGGATTTAGCATACTGTCCTTTCTGTGGCTAAACCCTGCCATTTGGTATCGAGATCTGTTGGACGTTACACAGGAAGGAGACGCTGTGATCCAGTGCCAGTTCCCACCTCAGAGAAAGTCCATACTGCATTCACGTCAGTGCTTCTTGCAGCTCTGCAGTTTTGGGGGGGTTCATATAAATACAGCCAATGTCAAACCCTACTTACCAAATGACTTCTGAAAAGATCTTTTTTTTTTTTT
>VXAA01006397.1:454776-520359 GCA_013399115.1 Anseranas semipalmata
TGTGACTAAGTGCACAGTCCAAACGCCTCTTAAATTCAGACAGGCTTGGTGCAGTGACTACTTCACTGGGGAGCCTGTTCCAGTGTGCAACCACCCTCTCAGTGAAGAACCTCTTCCTAATGTCCAACCTAAACCTCCCCTGCCTCAGCTTGACACCATTGCCGCGGGTTCTATCACTGGTGATTAAGGAGAACAGGTCGGCGCCTGGCCCTCCACTCCCCCTCGCAAGGAAGTTGTAGACTGCGATGAGGTCTCCCCTCAGCCTCCTCTTCTCCAGGCTGAACAGGCCAAGTGACCTCAGCCGCTCCTCATACGTCTTCCCCTCTAGGCCCTTCACCATCTTCGTCGCCCTCCTCTGGACACTCTCCAGCAGTTTTATATCCTTTTTGTACTGCGGTGCCCAGAACTGCACACAGTACTCGAGGTGAGGCCGCACCAGCGCAGAGCAGAGCGGGACAATCCCTTCCCTCGACCGGCTAGCAATGCCGTGCTTGATACACCCCAGGATTCTGTTTTAACACCCCAAGTTCTGTTGTAACTATTTGTGCTTCTTTGAGAAGTGAGCGTAGACAGACCGTAACCTATAGTCTTGGCAGACAGTGGTGCCAAACAAGTGTTTTCTCAGGCAGCAGACCAAAATAGCCCATGCATGGCTTGACTGAAATCAGAATAACATAAGTAAACAGTAAGCAGTTACCACTCAGTAATCCCTACTGGCTATGTCAAACTTCTCCACAACAGAAATATTTAGTATAATTCCTTATGTAATATAATTCAAAATCGTTTGGGGTTTTGATATAAGTAGACTGTAGCTTCTGTAACAATGATCTAGTGGAGATACTAGTGGAGATACCAGTAAAATTTGTAAAAATACTGAGTTCTTATTTTTTTTTATATCTCATTCAAAGACTGCGGATATACAGGGATACACACGTAATTATAGATGTCAGACAGAAAATGGTTTCTCTGGTTTTAACTTATGTGCTAGCAATGAAAAAATAAAAATTCCATCATTTAATCAGTCAGATTACATGGAGAAAGCAGCTAAGAAATACTGTCTTAACAGTCAAAATCCAGTAAAAACATTCTGTGGATGGGCATCCCCTATGCTAAGTGTGGAAAATACTTCTAGGTTAGAGGAAATACCTGAAGATTCCTATGATAATCTTACAGAAACTGCAGAAACTACCGAAGCAATCTGCAATGCAACTGACCCATGATGAAAAGTAAAGTAGAAGGTGACAAATTGTGATGTTTGGGGGCTTTTTTTATTATTACATTCCTAATAGTTACATACTTTCGCTTGATATTTTCAGAAAGGAGTGTAAAATAAGTTGTTATTATACAAAGACTGTGACCTGGGAACAATCCTTGTTACAAATATTACATTAGCAGGCTATGTTTAAAAACTCTGAAAACCTTTCCTGTTGTTTCAACGTGCAGTTGTAAAATGCTAACCTTTGAAGTTTGGAGTTTCCTGTGTGGCTGCAGTACCTTTTTATATCTTCAGATGATCGTACCAGTAAACAAAGGGCCAAAGGGAAGCAGCTGCAATATCAAAACCAGGAGCTAGTCGTCATCATATTCCCCAGTAGAAAGTAGCAAGAAAGGGAAATGTGGAATAGGTTTTAGCCCCTAAACACAGAAGCTAAGAGTTATCTAACAATCACTGCAGCACTGTGAGAATTTGCTTAATGCAATCACTTAAAGGAGAGGTAGTCTTAAGACTTACTACTTAAGTGTTTTATGTTAAGCATGAGCACAAGCAGGCTCCATGCTTAAGTGAAGACTGTACAAAACAGCCAAGGGAAATCAGTATCTTCCCTACCCAGTTATAACAGAGTTCACATTTTTGAGTAGAATTTAACGTTTGTTACAGAACTGAACGAAAGGAGGACAGAATATCAGTATTGAGGTAAAGGTGCCTTCCTTAGTCCCAAAGTGTGAATCACAAGGTTCAAAAACTTTCCTGTATTATAAATTGCAGCTACGTTGTAAGTTCTATTTCTGATACTGTTGGAGTTGTTGAGACCAGTTAGTGTATTCAAATACACTGAAAATAATTAAAATGTGCAAGTTACTTGTAGAAAAATAAATATTTGGGCTTGAGTTATGAAGCATTGCTTTTACCATGGCTGGCTGCAGGACTTTACCTCCTCTGAAGGTTAGTAATAAAAAGGATAATTTTGTTCTTTTAAACTTTTTAGACCAGCTGAATCCCGCTCACAAGACAGATCCTCTCTCGTCATTGAGACAAACTGCATGCCTGGGAAAACTCAGTTACGCACAATGCTGGCAACTTTGTCTTGACGATTTAATAAATGCAAGGAAAAAAGGGAAATTCAAGTCATCACGACCACTTTAAGACACCTTTTAAAATTTCGTCACATGTTCACAGTTAAACTATGATAAGACATGGCAAGAGCCACCTTTGTTTTAGTTTATTTGGAAGAAAGAAAATCAAACAGAACTAGAATTCGTGGTTTGATTTCAAGAACTATGAGACCTATAAGACAAAAAAGGTCAAATGAAATATCACAGCAACATGAAAAATGAGTCTGCTGATACAATGAAAAGTTCTCTAAAGAGTATGCAGTCGTAAGATTTTGAGTTAAAAAATAGAAAAAAAATGGTCACGGAAAAAATAATTTTAATGTCTACAGAATCACAAAACAACCAGAGTGCCCCCCAAAAACCAAGGCAAATACAACATTCTTACCACAGAACATAATTGAGTAGTTTATTATCATTTTAATATAGTAAATGCAAAATAATAGTAAAATTTTATTGTTAGTTTATAATGGCAATATTGTAAATTCAGTAAAATAATTTGAAAATGTTGCTATCTTCTTTTCTTCATATGAAATACAAAGAAAATGATAGCATTTATCTGCACAGAGATGCAGTAAACCTGGGAAGTCACCAGTTGCAAGCATTTTAATTCTTCAGGAGTAGACAGAAATTGAAATTGGTACTTAAAGAGAAGAGGGAATAAGAATTCTCAAACATGTTTTGTTTATTTTTTAATTTCTGATATTTATTATCTTTTCATGAGCAGATTATGAGCAGTAACAGTAGGATCATATTAAAATAATTACAACCTCTTAACTTCTGGAATGAAAACTTGAAAGCCAGACAAGTTGTATTACACCGTTATTCCCCATTTTCTCTCCAATAGATGTGCAATATGTCATGGCCATAAAATGTTGTGGGTTTTTTATGCGTTCTTTTCTGCTGCTACCAGTTGGTACTTTTGCTGGACTTGGCGGGCACCTTCTTTGTTTGCAACAAGCCTTTATGAATTCTTTGGTATCATTTAATTAGTACAGACTAGAGGGGCATATCTGCCCTCCCATTTTGAGGCAGCAGTGCAGACGGGACAATCTTTTTCCCATTCCATCACTGCAAATTTAAATGTGTCCTACGCACCAAACATAGACAAGCCATGAAATATGCTTGGAATTAAAGAAGGAAAGGTCCAGTCTGCATTCATTTGGCTGTAATTTCTCTCTTGTTATTTGTATTAGCCAGGAATTACTCATTTAATTTGCAGAATTTGGCTCTCGAACAAAAGACAGGTTGTGATGTTATGTAAATCAGGAGGGTTCGCGTTCAGCCGAGTGGAATTGCTACTCATTTGTATCTGGAGAAAAAAATAGACGAAGAGTCTATTTGGAGTGTGTTTTATAATTCCTAATCTTTGTGTATCGACTCATTTGCATCTTATCTCCATGAAAAATTCTCATGTTAGAGTTCATCGTCTCTCCTTTCATATAACATATTTCCGGTAGTTTCAAGGCAAAAACAGTCATTGAAAAAAATTGTATAGCATTCATGTTGCATATTTTTAACAACTTTGTTATTCAAAAACACTGGAAAAATGTTTAAAATTATTGCAATTTCCCTCTATGTGTTTTCTTTTCCAGAAGGCTCAAATCTATCATGCATATGTTAAAATTAGCCTAGGGCCTAGGAAATTTGGCAGAGAAATTGTTCGAACAGTATTTCACAACCACCTGCACTTTCCTGTTGTGAATTTTATTCCGATTGCTAAAAATACGCTTGCCATTAGCAGTGATTTAAGAGCTATCAGCGTATAATCAATGCAGCCTGCAACCCTGCGAGAAAGGAGGACAGCGAAAGAAAGGAGCAGTGATTGTGACCCCAGTGGTGAGAGCGGCTCTTCTCCTCCATGCAAAGCACATCCAGCGAACAGCGAGCAGCGCTGCTGCTTCGGCGGCAGCTTGGGGTATTTAGCAGCGATCCCTGCGAAGAAATATGAAGGAAAAGCTGGGTAACGGAAAAGAAGCACAGACACCAATAAAGCTCGTGTACCAACATTGACTGAAAAGCTGGTTATTACAATGGGAGGTAGGGAAATCGGGTACCAGCATAGTTTTCCTCCAAAAATGAATTATCCAGTAACTTGAAATTATTAACGGATGTCATAAATCTGACTTTGCAAACTATTTTTCAGTTTATAAACAGCAATTAAAATGTGTTCTGGAAGAAATTCAGTTAGGTTTAGTAATAAAGGCAAGCGAGCAGCTTTCAAGACCTCATTGCAGCCTTCCAGTACTTGAAGGGAGCGTATAAACAGGAGGGGGAACGCCTGTTCACACACGTTGATAGTGATAGGACAAGGGGGAATGGTTTCAAACTAAGACAGGGGAGATTTAGGTTGGATATTAGGAGGAAGTTTTTCACTCAGAGGGTGGTGAGGCACTGGAACAGGTTGCCCCGAGAGGTTGTGGATGCCCCATCCCTGGAGGCATTCAAGGCCAGGCTGGATGTGGCACTGGGCAGCCTGCTCTAGTAGTTGGCAACCCTGCCCAGAGCAGGGGGGTTGAAACTAGATGATCTTTAAGGTCCTTTTCAACCCAGGCCATTCTATGATTCTATGATTCTATGATTCTATGAATGATGGAGTGGTTTTTTGTCATCTGATCCGCTTGCTGTTGGGTGCACTGTTACCTATCAATCACCATTCTAATTCCGACTATAATCGTAGCACCAGTTCTGGAAGAAGCAAGTGAGTACCTGGCCAATAACCATTGTACTTACTCAGATTTGCTAACATTTTGAACAGGACATACCAAAAGGAAATGATTTAATCCTCAGAAAACCCTGGTACCTGATCATTTCCCAGTGTGGTACTTGATGGCCAGGTGGGCTCAGCCCTTTTTCTTCTTAGTAGTGACGTTTTTGCCTCAGCCTCTGCCCAGCAAAGAATGGCAGGGTGATGTTTTAATAAATAAGGATGCTCCCACTTTGATTTCATTTGTTTTCCTGAGAAGGTGTTGCAGGATTAGCAGCTCTTCAAGTGGCTCTAGCCATTCAAATTCAGTTCAATTGCACACGAATTTATGAATTAATACAAAACCAAATGAATGAGCCCCCNTGGGGATTTGGCTACGCCCTAAGTTAAATTAACAAATTTAGGCTGAAAATATCTCAGAAAGCAGGCCAGAAGATTTTAATGTGTGAATGAGAGCTGGACTAGGGGCAAAACCTTGCTGCTGTGGTTAATGCTACAGGGAAGATATACCTTAACTGGAGCGGCTGAAACATCTGTGTGCATTTAATGGGTTGTTTGGATGCTGCATCCTCCTGCTGTCAGGACTCCAGCTGCTGAATTTTTACATGATTCTGCCTTACTGAGGAGCAGTCACCTGCTGTAAAAATGCATGGGGAATGATGAGCAGCTGACAAATCCAGGTGCTGGGCTATGGGGCATTTGAACATTTGTGGTATTGCTTTCCATTCATCTTCAGGATAATATTGTGTGAGCTAGACTGGAAACACCAACAGCTCTAAGACTGTCTCTTTCTAACCAGTTCTAAAATTCTTTTCTAAGCTAGATTTTGGGGATTATTATTCCCTGCCTACAAAACAAACAAACAAACAAAAAACAAACAACAACAGCAACAAACCACCATGTTCACATAGAGGAAAAAAAAAAGAAGTGATAAAACAGGAGTTTTTAAACTGTGAGCTGAAAAGTTGGCCTAAAGGATCTGTACAGTGCCTCGGCTAATTTATGGCACTTGTTTAGAACACCACGTCAATTCAAATTCAGTTCAATTGCACACGAATTTATGAATTAATACAAAACCAAATGAATGAGCCCCCAAACCTAGTCTTCTGTGGCCTTTCTCCTCAGCTTTCTTTACTCAGGAAAGAACGCATGCCCTTAGTCTCTTGCTGAATCTTGTAATAGCCATGAGGCTGTTTTGCTGTTGTAGCAGTTAGTTCTGTACCTTTATACAAGTAGCTGTCTATACGTAGCAATTAAGGACAAATGTAATCTATGCAGTCTGATCTGTGGGTATGTGTTTTCTACAAGAAGCAGGTATGTGTGAGTTTGGACAGAATTCTCCCATATTAGACTGCTGAGAAGACTGGCAGTAGGTGGGTGTCTTCAACTGAAGTGATCAAGAAAGCAGTTAGCAAACTGCTATGCCATACAAAATGGATGGTGTAACAGGCTCTTCCTAGTTTCATCACGTATCTTCTTTTTAAGGTATTCCACACAAATCCAGTTGTTGAAACTAGTGTGAAATAACTATTTTAGTATAGGATTAATACATTCTTTCCTATCAGTTTACATCTCTGATGAAATGTCATGCTGTTTTATGATCATGAGAGTTACATTCCTGCAGCTGAGGATTATTTGAAATAACTTTAAGGACATGAAATGGGATAACTTTTTTCTTGAATAGCAAGCACATCATGAATTAACACTTAAAAATGTTTACTAACCTAATCGTTATGAAGGCAATTACGTTTGAAGACCAGTACGCCAAGCCAAAGTTACATCCATTGTCAGCTGCAAATTCTTTCAATTCTTTATTTTTCCATATCTTATTTACAGTTTGAGTCTCTTTTCATGTGATCAAATGAAGTATACGTAGTTAAATTAGCTCTGTTGTGCAACTACAGTAAGAAAAGAAAGAGATTTATTTTATCATTAAAGTTTTGTTGACTTTGGGATTGAGAATGCTTAGAAAACCCAAGAAAGGGAAGCAATAATAGAATAGGTTGGTAATGCAGTATTCTTACAAGCATTGACTTACTGTGATAGGGCCCTTTTCTGTTTATTTTTATAAACAAAAGATTTGGCAGCTCCAAAATGCAGTTTCTCTGAAGAGTTTTTTATGACTTCTCAGATGGGCTACATCAGACGCAACTTCAGATTCTCCGTCCTCACTGCTAGATTGGGTTATTCTGAGTTTTCTTTGTATTTCTCTACAAAACGTCTGAAGATTTTGGCTTCATGTTGATGCAGACTATGGAAATATTTGAAACCTCTAGATATGGTATAGGTAGAAAATGGGTTTCCCACAGTTCTGATTTCCATAGAGAATAGAATATATCTGAATAGTATGACATGGTAAAGAGACAGTTCTGTACTTACACAGGAATATATTCTCAGACCATATTCATTTTTGCTGTAATGGATCTGTGTTAGCATGAGTTAGTACTCTTTCTCTCATAGAAGATAAGATGCAACTTGGTATTGCAATGAACTGTGATCCCAGACATATTTTAGAAGTTTCTCATTTTAAATATTTAATTTCATTATAGATGTACAGAATATATTAAAAGCAAAATGTATTGATTTACTTTTTTACTAAGTAAGCTGTCAAAAAGAGCCTTCTGAGTGCTTTATGAGAGTAAGAAGTAGTCAGTGCTATCTGATTTCTCTACATTAATTATAATTCAGATAGGAGAAAATAATTTATAGCCATCAGATGGTAAGGGTGGTGCAACATCGCATTATGGTCTAAGAAGTAGAAGACGATAGACAAAAACTAAAATTTAAAGAAGGACCAGTATACTGTGTAACATCCCAACTCCCACGGAAGAAGCACTATCAATTGAATTAGATTTTGGTAAATGTTATGAATAGACCTTTTCTTTCAGGAAACAGTCTTTAGATTTGTGATACTGAGTGTAATACAATGTTAAGAGTAAGGCACAATTCAAAACATCAGTTATGCACTATCACTAGTTACTACTACTGTTATCCGCTTACTGTCATCTTGTTTATTTTGCTATTCAATATACTTTCAATGATGTATGCAGTTACTTTGTTCTTCAAGTATTCGGTACTCTGATGTCTCCAGTACAAACTTCCCATCACAGTGGAACGCAGGGTTCTTCATAACTAACTAGGCAACAAGAGTGCATCTAATATTATCCCACAGAAATTCCATATATTACCCACACTAGACAAGATAATCCATCCTTTTAATCAAGTCTTCATTCATTACTGCCTGCATTTGCATTAATCATAACAAGTTACAGCGTCTTCTAGTACCTCTGAAATAATTTACTTTTTTTGGAGAACTATGTCAGTGTCTAGTCCCTTTATTGTTTTCGTAGACCTGCAGCTTCTTCTGAGCTCAAGTGGGAATTTGATCCACTTAGAATTCATCAGGTCTCTGCTGTCGTACTATCTCCTTCTCTGTGATCCCAACACCCTAAATTGTTCCTGAGTATATCCTCATCTCTTATTTCAATTTTCCCATCTTACTGTATGTGAGAACTTGGAGATCTCCTACAGATCAGTCAGTCCCATCTTTGTGTCCTCTGGTCTCACATACATCCTTTCAGAAACTGGATCATTCCTGTATCTCCATGAAACATTGAGATCTTTTTGCTTTTGAACAACTGCTTCCAATTTTATGGAATCTTTCTTCCTGAAGTTGTATTTTACTGTCCAAATTAGGGTATGCATCTTAATTCTAAGGTGTCTTGTTTCTGCGTTCCTGTTGTTTTCTATATCTGTCCTCATTTTAACAGCTTAAACACCAGCCATTTATATTCACTTATTAACATTCTGCAGGCAGTGGAGTGTATCTTCCTCTTTTCATACCCTCTTCTGTATTTTTTTGTGCATGTGATTCTTAATCATGTTGGTCCAGTCTTCTCATTCATGCTCCACCACTTTAGTTCACATTCTCCTGACCTCTGGGGTTTTGCATGAAAAGAAACGAGAAGTCAGTAAGATTTCGAGCATGGATGTAAACAAAGGGATGGATAAGATATTCCAAAATATGCTACAAAATTAAACACTAGCTCTTGTGAAGTCTCCTTAGAAATCTGTGTAGACAAGGTGTTATTTCCACTTAAGGTGAGAATGTTCTAATAATACTTAGTTCTGTGTCATCCAGGATTTTCGTATATTCCATTAAAATTAAATTCTTTGCCTCCTTATGTAGTCCTAAAGATGCCGTGCTTTTTTCAATCCTTTGTTCATTTTCTTTTACAGAGATTGTTTAAAGTGGGCTTGTAATACTGTATTGATGATGACCTTACATATTAACGCTTCAGATAAACACATTCAAACTTCAAATAGATGCACTGCTGATGAGACAAAAATTAGACTGGAATATCTTCTCTTAGCCATGACAGCAGTAACTCGGTCAAGGCAGGTAGAAAGGTTAGAGTCTTGGGGCAGTTGCAGACCATCCACTAATTGCAAAAGGAATCAGTCTTTTTCCCCATAGTCAGGAAAAATCAATACATTTTATTCTTTAATCTTGAATTACTAGGTTTGGTACAGAAACTAGGACCTTTCCGTTCAAAATTGTCCAGTTATCCACAACTGCTTAATAATAATAATGGCTATACAAATAAAGTAAAAAAAAAAAATTGAAGTTGAATATATTGGCAAGAAAACTTAAACTTTGAAAAAAGGGGTTGAAAATAACTTTAATAAAATTCCTGAATTTGAGATGGTATCTTAAATGATGAAATAAATTGCAGAGGAGAAGTCCATTAGAATTGTATTAGGACTGTTTAATATTTGTATTATACATATTAAGAAGTTGTTCCAATGTTTTCCATGGAAAGAGAATCAAATGTGTTTAGAATCAATCAAAAGTAACACCCAAGTGAGACAGAATTTCTAGAAAAAGCAAGCTTCTTAGAACCTCAAGTGCCTGTTTAAAATTGGCACACACAATTCTGATACAGAAGATGACATTATGGGTGAAAAATAGCAGACTTGGCTAGCAGACTCTCTCAGTTAATTCTCGTGTCTGTCTCTCCAGTGGAGAATATAAAAAATAACCAGGCATCTCCATCTACACAGGTTGCATCTACCTGTCACTCTTCTCAGGACGAATCTGTAGGAGTGATAGTTCCCAGTGGGATAATAGTCTAATGGCCAGATCACTTCTGAAGTAGCATTTGATGACTCTCACTCAGCCTGAGAGCAGCTGAATCCCCATGTTCTGCCTCTGGCTTCCTGCCTCTCCTGTTCCTGTCTGTTCACTGGTTTATCTCCAAAGGAGAGGGAGAGAGATGGAAATGCTCCTGCCCGTGTGATTAGGACATGTGCTAGAGACGTGGCTTGAAGTCTCTGATGCTAAAAAAAGGGCCAGCAGATGAGTTTTTTCTCCAAGTGAGGGATCCAGTCTGTGCAGTATGAAGTTGGCAGTACCACATTGACCAGGACAACAGCAGTACCATGTTAGTTGGCAGTCTGAACACATCTGGTTCTTTTGGCTTCTGCGTGGGGCATACACAGGTACTTTCTGCTTAAATTAGGCTAACAGGAGAGCTCTCTGCAGGACACGAGTACAACAGCTCTTCAAAATAGCCCTTTGTAGCTGGCTATGGAACCTTCTTTGAAGCCACTTAACACAGTACAGTTTATCATATATTTTCTTTATAAAGACAAGCCAAAGGTATTTGGATAATAAAACCACACAACGTTTCTTTGTGCTGAAGACAACACCGTTTAATGGATATAAATAAATAAACCTAATTTCCGTGTCCTATTGCATGGTATTTCTAATACCTGTCTCAAGCTTTGAAGTACCAGAGGCTTCCCAAATTCATCCAATAGATGAACAAGGGATTGCAACACAACAAGAAAAGCAAAACAAGAGGCACTTGAAATGTGATCAAAGTGAGCAGGAGAATATGTGTTACTTTGCCATTAAAGCAGTTACTATAATCAAAAGAATATCACCATCAAACTTGTTCCCAAAAGTTTTACAACTGTTTTAAGCATTACATCAAGACATGTTCAAGCTATTGTGGTTCTTTAAACATTCACATAACTTACTGCTGAATTCAGTGAAGGATTTCTCAGGTCTTGCTGAAGAAGTTGTAGTGGCACTCCAGTCATCACAAAATAGCTTTCTTAGAGCAGCCAAGGCATAGAACAGACTACAGATCCAGCCATTTCAACAATTTCAAAACTTACTGTGAAATAACAAAAAAAGGCTGTACTTAAGGGGAAGGGGAGACAGTTTTTAATGTGTGCTTGGTAGATGTGAGACTACTTGGCCCTTTCATTCACTAAGATAATATTTGTAAGAAAATGTTAAGAAAGCAATAAATGATGAATCAAGAAGACCTTTCCTTTTAGCTTGAGTGAAAGAGCTTAGACCTCCGCAGATCACACAGACATAGTCTACAACACAGAGGCACGGTGAACAGTGCAATAACAGCAAAACAGCACACTGATTGCACATACATGTATTTCTTAGTTTGGAGTTGCCAAATTAACAGCAAATTTAATCAGAAGTGGTTATAAGGGAAGAGAAGACACTGGAAGGAAGAGGGCTAAGGCAAGAGAAAAGATCTTTGGAAGTCAAGAGAACTTCCTGTAGCGTTAATGACAGGACTAGGACTTCCTCTTCTCTGTGCTAATTGGCTATATCCTCTCACTTTTTTCTTCACAATATGTCAGTTCAGTTCTAATTTACACCTTTCCCCCTTACTCTTTTCTCTTTCCTTATCCCTGTAAGAGGGAGCTGGACTCAGCTCCATGAAACTTCATCAATGTCCAATTAGTTCACTTCGGGTTCAATCGTATTTTCTATGTTGCCTTTCAGCTGGAAAGCAATTTCTAAACCTTAATAGAGATGCTACGTGTGGTTTTCATCACATGAGGTTCCCTCATGTCCTCTAAGCTCAGTACAGTTATGTTGGTAGCCCCAGTAATCTTTCCAGTGAATGTGTCCAGTTCCAAGTACTGTTGATTGATAGATGGATTTATATTAAGACTCTGTGAAACAAGATGAAACTCAAATTAAATAAACTATCATGAGCTGAAGTGATGAGATAATGTGTATGAAATTTAGTGGGCAGTCACCACTGAGCTTTTCTCAACTCAGTGATGTTTTCTTCTTTCAAATGTAATAAAATTTGGACAGATTGTATTTATTTCAGCAAACTAGATGGCATGGTTAGACTACGAATGTAAAATGTACACTGTGATTTGTTGTCAGATTTGTTATGAAGTATTTTATCAATCAGTGTTCTAACCCTTTAAATACAAAATACGCATTTACTACTGGCAAATGAAAAATAAAAACTTACAGGGCTGACTTCTCTCATTTTTATCATGACTAGAATGTTTTTTATGTATATTAGATATGAAAGTCCCCAGGGGGAAAAAAATCATAAATGATTCCCTTTCTAATTACAGGATCTCTAGCAGTGAGAAGCAAGCTCTGACTATATAGATCCATGGCTGTTTTAATTCTCTTAAACCTGTGAAGTAATCTAAAGAGATGTTTGTGGAAGATATATTCCTAAGAGAGTAGGAACTTTTACTTTTGAAAACAAAGCAGATAGTTTTATATCAAGGGTCTGCTATGTACTGGTTCTGTGCTGGTGGTGGTACGTAGCCAGCTCCTGGTGGTATGCTGCCCAGAGAGGTTGTGGAGGGTCTGGGCTTGGAGATCTTCAAAAGCTTCTGGGACATGGGCCTGGGCAACCTGCTCTGGGTGGCCCTGCTTGAGCAGGGGTTGGAGCAGGTGACCTCCAGAGGTCCCTGCCCACCTCAACTATTCTGTGATTCTGTGAACAGTAACCAGGACAAGATTACGAAAACTATGTTTCTGTTTAGTTCTGCTTCCCCTGGGGCTTGTTTGCATGCTCATAGTCTGCTGAAGCTTAAGAGTAAGCCTGGACATCAGCTGTGTGTGTTCAAAATTCCCACATTGATGCTTCAGACAAAGCAATGCAGAGAAAAACATTTTAGTCACCAAAAATTTAGGTGTCAAGTTTACACTAGTGGCCTAAGGTCTTATACTGTCATTTGGAAATTGATCCTACATATTTTAGAATAGGACAAATGGTACTCTGCAGGTGCCTTTTGCATTTTTTTTTAGGGGGAGGCTATTGACTCCATTTGATTGGATTTCTATGTATTAGATGGTTAAAGTTAAGTGATATGAATCTTCTCTCATCTGTATAACAGCCTATTTAAATGAATGACTGCTTACTAAGATAATTATCTACAGCTATTAAAATTTACACGTATAGAATCCCTGATAATGTGGTCAGGAAGGGTTGCTTCTTAATTCATTTCAGCATTATAGTCAAAAAAAGTTGATGGTTAATACCCTCCAGTGTAATTCTCATATATCAGTTGTGATTGTTTTTCATGGTATGGTATGATGTTCATTTTAAGGAAGACACTGATATGACCAATTATTCACATCAATTTAAAATATATCTTAAATGAGAATGTTTTTCCATATGCGTTTTTTATGGATGCGATAGTTCAGCAACTTCTTGATTATAAGAAGATAAGCTATGCAAAAATATATCTGGTTTATATTGATGCTAAGCAGTGTTCAGTTACCTATCTACACTTACAACACTTGTCTTGGCTGTGTTTCGTAAGTGTAGCTTTATCTTGATGAGCATGCAGTCCAGAGCCAAACATAATTTTGTTCTGAAAGATACATTAGTCAAATTCATTTCTGAATTGTACCAACACAGCAGTACACTAGACAAAGATAATAATTACTGGGTTTACCCTAAAAGACATCTACAGATTTGTCAGTTAAATTACTCTTCAGACTCTCATGACTGTATTGATTTTTTCTATTGATTATGGAAAGAAACCATATGGATTATGGAAGACACCTAGCTGAGCTTAGGTGTCTTAATGTTGAACTGAATCCCTGCCAAGATACATTTTCTTCTCTAGAAATATCCTAAAAGCGTATATTTCTTTCTGTGGTGGAAATGACATAAACTACCTCAGATCTGGAAATCTAGACCATAGATGTTTAAATCTGGACAGATTAATGAACTTCTAGATCTATTTAATTTAAATACCATTTTTTAAATTTAAATACCAAAGGTTCTGGAACCTTTGTAATGTTGCTTTATGTCTGGAATGTTGTTATGTGTAAAAAGTGCTTACAAATACATGAACACATTTTCAGAAAACATAGAGGAATGTTTCTCTATAGATCAAGCAAAATGCTTCCATCCTGCTGTACTGCTTAGGGTTTTATTTTCTCAAAGGAAGGATCTGGACTGTCCCCAGGTGAGCTACTTCTGTCCTTTCCTAGGAGATTCTTGTAGAAATATAATTGGATCCAGGGTTGGCCAGAGACATTACATCCCAGTGTATCATGGGCTCTGTCCTCAAAAAGATGTGGTGGCAGGCTGGTGAACATTAAGGGATGGCTGAGGACAGCTACAGGTGAAAACATATGGAAGAAGGTTGATGCGTCTTGAGAAAAAGCCGCAGACATTTCTAAATATAGACAAAATGTATTTCCTTCTGTGCTCCACAGAGTTACAAACAAGGTCAAAAACTTTGGATATCAGTCCACCGTAAATAGTAGAAAGATGCCCTGTGCTCATACACTGCACGTTGTTTATAACTTTTTTCCAATACATGGTTCTACAGGAAAGGACCGTCCCAATTTTAACTTAATATGGGCATGGTAGCTTTATGTTGAAATTGTTTTCACTAACCTCGTAGTGGAAGAGGAGACTTTTGTTACCTAAGTGACTACATCACTAGTGATTGGCCTTCAAAATAAAACCATACCATCAGGTTGCAATTCATCCTACTTAATTCCAGGTATTTGCAGTATGGACAACTATGACTGATGTTACCCTACGCTCCTTCCATAGCCGGTAGAGAAAAATGGGCGCTTCCAGAGAGCCATTCATCTGGTCTAGTTCAAACATCTACTTGGAAGCAGGAACAACTCCTCAGAAAGCCCTGCTTCTCCATATGGCTCATCTAAGGAGGCAAGGGTGGCTAGTTCAGAAATGTCTGCTTGGTGTCTAAATACCCATATTTGGACAGGTGGATCCCACCATCAATCTTTGTAAGTTATTTTCCGATTCTACTGAAAATTTAGGTGAGGAATTAAACTGGCTGCAATGGGGCCTTAATTCAGTGACTTAGAAAGTGGCAGATGAGAAATTCCAGATTGAAAGCAGTTTATTGCAGCTTTTACTGCCTTTTAACAGTACGGTGTATTTACTTCTCTGTTAATGTTTTAAAGGCATTTATCTTTCTTGCACATCTATACATCCCGAATTGTCAGTTCTACTTATTAAAATGTGCTCTGAATGTGCTTTGAGCTTCCCCCCCTGCCCCCAGTGGCTCTTTTGGTCACATCTCTCAAACACTTAAAAAAGAAACTCATGAGAAAATTCCCTCACCCTGGCATTAATAACAGCGGTATGAAGTGTGGAGCTATTGATTGCTTATAACGGCATCTTCTGAACATTCAGAGCCATTGTGTTTACAACACATGATGAATGCACTTGCAGATGGCTTTGTCTGTTGTGGTCGTAAACTCCAGTTAATGGGTGAATTAATCTGTAGTAAATGAATAATATCCTTTCTGGCTTTTCCAGGGAATAAACTAGTTGTAGTTTTTATTTCTGTCTTAAAAAGAGCAGTCAGAATTCAAGCAAGTACATGTGTCACCTTCCCAAAATGTGGGAAAGTGTCTTGTATAAATAAAAGGATTCACTTTTAAAGCCATTGTCTGAAAAGTTTCAGAAAGAAGAAAGAAGCTAACATCCAAATAAGCATTACATCTTCCCAAGCAAAAGCTAGTTTTTTCACATACATGCAGTGAAAAATTAAAAAGACATAGCTTTTTCTGCATTCAGGGTGAAGGCTTTTAGAAATCTTCCTGAATTTTCTTTCTTTTTCCTTAACTCATCAGTGCAGGTTTTTCTTTTTTGCCCAAACAAGCAAGCAAAAATCGATCTGAGAAAGAGCTGAAAGAGACTCGTGAAATACCACCCGGAGAGTTAACTGACTTTAAAACAAACGAACAATTTAGCAGGCTTCTCAATCTAGAGAAAACCAAATTAAAATCAGCCTTTCTCAGTTTCCCTGAATGCTCAAAAAAAAAAAAAAAAGAAAGAAAGAAAGAAAGAAAAAAGAAAAAAAAAGTGAAAGGAAAGCACACATCATAGATGCTTCTGATGTTTGGTCTTTTTTACCTCTCTTCTCCATTCCTCTTGAGCTCAAAGGAAAACAAACACTTAATTGTGACCTTTTGGGGCTTAGCCATTGCTAAGCTGTTTTTTTCTGCTACTCTACTGCCCAGTAATGGTTTCTGATGTATCTACCTGAAATAAAAACCAAATCCTAGTAGCGAGACTCAGCGATCTCTCCTTCAGCATCCCCGCCAGCTGATGCAGTTCGGAGCAGTGCAGAATCTTCCCTTTCTCACCCGGCTCTCCGTTACCGTTTTTGCTTCAGTGATGGCAAGCTCCGTGGCCCCAAAGCCAGAGTCATGGTGGGGATGGGACGGGAAGGGCGTGCGCAGGATCCTCCCCTTGCACCAGGGAGCGCCAGCGTGAAAAGCCAGGACTCGTGAAATGTATATACAGATCCAATACGTGCCGCTGTGGTGCAGAGAGCAACGTTCTACCACATCCCATTACGTGCCGAATGTTAAAAAAAAAGCTTTATACTTGCTTCTTTTTGCTCGTTATCAGCCATCAGTGCCTGTACTTTTGCAGCTCCCTTGTGCTTCGGTGCCCGGCCTGGTGGGCCCGCCAGCATGGCTAGCTGGGCCGGCTGGAGGAGCACCGTGTGCGTGCTGCCGGCTTGTCTGTCCGGGCGGCTGCGTGACGGAATTCGTCTCCTGCCTGCCTCTTAGAGTTCTTCCGAGTTATACAAGGAAGCATGTTAGGAAATGTTTTTCCTGTCTGGTTTTCATCACAAGCCTTTAAATATCCCAGTATCCCACTAGGATTTTCTGGTGTTGGAGCTGACAGCACACAGGTTGTTATGGAGGCTGTCAGCTGGGATTTAGTGGTTATACTGGTTAGATTTTCTTCTCCCTGGGTGGAATTCTGATGTGAAATCCCAGTTTTGAGAACAGGAAGGATTCCATTTGCTATTCTGCATTTGCAGTTGACTTCGTTATATGTAATAATTTATGTTGAAGAGAATACAAGTTGTGAGAAAGCTGGGCAAAGTTTAAATTATATTCTGTCTTCATTTATAAACTGTGCGTCATAGTTTGATGATTACTTTCAAAAAAACTTACAGATATATAGAGATGTGTATGTTGGGAAAATGTGAGTTTAGGTAAATCAATTAAACTAACTAACCTGGTAACTGCTGCATGGATTAGAGCTGAGAATCTTTCTGTTGGCACCTCTAAAAACCACTTAAACAGCTAGCTGGCTCCCCAACACTGGTACTGACTCTGAAAGTAAGAGCAGTATTCTATGGCAAGCTAAAATATCATAAAGGCAACAGTCAGATTAAATTATTACTAGTCAATGTATGCATTTATAATTCATCTGTTATAACAGAGATTCTTCCTGAAAGGGATATGTGACAGTTGTAAGTAACATTTTAGAATATCCTTTAATAAACATGCCCTTGTTTACTTCATAAAAATGTAGATACTGTGGTAATAAAGGTTGGGATAAAACTGTATTTTCCTTTTTTTTTTTTTAAATTGCACACCACATCAATGCCTACAGCATTTTTAGGGACGATAGTAGCAAAAGCTGCCAGGATATTTAAAAGTACTAAATATTTGTAGATGTCACAGTTCTTGACTATTTTACTGTCTTGCCTTGGAAAAGTGTTGGGACACACAAAACAAGGGAAAATATGGGTGTGCTCGGAACAACAAATAGGCACAGTTCTGTGGATGGGTTGTTGATAAGTTAGTCAGCAGAGTGACACTGTGGTGTGCAGTTCTGAGAAAGGTATTTTCCAAGTTAAAAGTAAATATTTCTCAGCCAGCAAAGCTTACATTCCTACATGTCATTCTAAATACCGTTCATGTTAGCTTACCTTTTTACAGTCGTTCCTTACTGTGAATGCCCTGTCAGACATGGCATTTTCAACATCAGCTCCTAGTCACAGGAGTTAATTGTTTTCATGGCCACCTTGGTTAGCAATGGATTTATACACCGATATCACAAACATTGCTGAAAATGAAATATATGCCAATAATATGACCTAAACAAGACATTAAAAATATGGTTATAAGGAACCCAGAGAGTGTCCTGACCAAAAGTATGAGAGGCTTTTTCAACATTTATTTTTTTATGGACTTCTTGAAATGTTTTTGATTTCAGCTAACAGTAATTTCCATCTTGCAGCCTGTATGGACTGCTTACACTGACTTGTTATAGTATTTTATTTATAATATTACCTAAGTTGAGTCGGCTTTCTGTTACTTATGGCTTATTTCAGGGAATACAAAAGCAGTGTGAAAATTGCTTCTAATAAGCTCAGTTAGCTTTGAAAATTTGATATTAAGAACAATTATAAAGAGAAAAAATAAAAAAAGAAAGTGCAAATTAGGTGCTTTGTGCTGTTGGCAGTGGTTTTCAGCATGAAGCCTGCTTTGACTGTTCTCTGTAGTTAAATGTATATTTTGCTTTATCATTATATATTACTAAGTGTGAGATTACTTATAGTTTGCAATGCTTGAAAATTATATTTCTGCTTGTAAAGCTATTTACTAGTTCCATCAACAATACCGTTTTCAAAATAATAAATTGTTTGAGGATCTTTAATTTTCACCATCTGACAAAGTACTATGATATTTTGCATAATTTTGTAATTTTTACATAATTATGTAAAATATATATATATCAGTATGTTGAAATGCAGACTACCTATACTCTGCCAAAACTGGGATCTAGGTAGGCACCTGGACTGGAAAAGCAAAATTCAGGAGCCTGTCCTCAGACACTGCCTACTCCAGACACACTTCAAGTCATTCAGCTCCTGCAGTTGAGCTGTGATTCTGTGAAAATAATTGATTTATTGAATAACTACTCAACCATTCTGTGATTCTGTGAACGAAACATCTAAACTCGCATGTGCAAACATTCTGCTCCAAGGCAGCGGGCGCCACCTCCCACCTTCGCTCCGATTTAGAAACAGAGTAGGAAGAGACACGGACTCCACCTAGATCTCCAATCTATTAAGCATACTCAGATTATATTTAATACACTGATAATATGAAGTTCGGCAAGGGATGAAATGGAGGTGTGCATTCTCATTCACGCCGTTTTGCAGAACTGCTTTAACATTTCAGCATTTTCACGTTCAAGTACTTTTTCCAGGAAAGCCTGGGCCTTCAGGTCTCTCTCACACTGGCTAGATTGGGACCTCAGACCATAGAGCAAGCACTAGTCAGAAAAGAAGAAGGGGATGACCCACATGCCAATAAAAAGAGGCTCCTTTTTTTGCTGGGACATTGGGAATAGGATTCTGGTTGAGGTGTATAAGGGAGTTTGGGACGACAGACTAGCCACTGCTTCCAGTTTGTCCTGTCCTTTCTTTATGACTACCTGAACTGTTCATTGGTCACCTCTTGAATTCTTGCAGCTCACAATGTAAAATTTTAAGTGAACTACCAGTTTCTGTTCATTTTAAGAAACTGCCTGGTAACCTGTGATGATTTTCAGCTGAATGACGGTCACTTCAGATGTCCTTGTAGTGAGGATGGACAGGTGGTTGAGAGTAGAAAGCTTGTACTGCAAGTAACGTGCTTGAGACTCGGCCCCTGGTAGAAGACACCTTGATTCCAGTTGAGCAAGTCTGTTTTCAAACCGTAAAGGAAAGGCCTTGCACATTTTCTGTTTCAAAAGCTGCTGAGTAGAGGAAATGGGCTAAAGTTGCGCCAGGGGAGGTTTAGGTTGGATGTTAGGAAAAATTCCTTTACTGAAAGGGTTGTGAGGCATTGGAACAGGCTGCCCAGGGAAGTGGTTGAGTCACCATCCCTGGAGGTATTCAAAAGACGTTTGGATGTAGAGCGTAGTGACATGGTCTAGTGGAGGACTTGTTAGTGTTAGGTCATAGGTTGGACTGGATGATCTTGGAGGTCTCTTCCAACCTAAATGGTTCTGTGATATTGTGATCTGTGAGTAGGCATAGTGCCTGAGAATGACCAAAGGCAGACAGAGACAAAGAAAAGAATCAGATCACAGATTAAATTTCGGTGACCGAGGATTCCTTCCCTGCATCAAATGGTTCTGAGAAGGAAGCTATTGTACAGCCAGCTTTGGCTCTCAGAGATGGGGTGACAGAGTACCAAGTGACTGCTAACCTTGCTCGGAATGAACAGGAGTGGCTGCTTGAATGCTGTCCCCAGAATGAGGGAGAACACTGAGGATACCTGGTGACAGAAACCACTCCGAATGCTACTACAAGGTTGGTTTTTTCCACTTAAATTCAGTGGTAGCCTTTTTATTCACCACAGAGTTGGCCAGCTTGGATTCCTGCTAATGTACTTTTTGTTGATTAAGCGCCCTAATTAAAAAGAGACATCTAATAAACACAAATGCGTTTTTTTTCTTTTGCTTTATGAAATCATCTAAAACTTCCTTAAAGATTATTTTTAGTAAATGAGGTGGCATACGTAACGTGTNGCTAATGTACTTTTTGTTGATTAAGCGCCCTAATTAAAAAGAGACATCTAATAAACACAAATGCGTTTTTTTTTCTTTTGCTTTATGAAATCATCTAAAACTTCCTTAAAGATTATTTTTAGTAACTGAGGTGGCATACGTAACGTGTGTGTTGAAGGGAAAGCACTAACTTCAGCTGAGTAATTACTGAAGGGTTCTTGATAAGCAGCAATGTACTCAAGTCACACAAAGTAAGAGTGAACCCTCTGTACTACACACAGTATCCTGCACCCCATACATAGATTTTGTGCATGTGTATGTATGTGCGTATATATGGATTTAAGTTATCCCTCTTACCTTGAACACGATTGAAAACATTCACAAATGCTTCTAAATGAGTTACCTATGTATTGATGAAGTGTTTTCTGTAGGTACGTTGGCTCACAGTAACTTGAAGTTTGGAGATCTCCCTCAATGTGAGCTCTGAAAGGGACTTTGTGGAACACACCCAGTAGGGGGACAGCGCGTGTCCTCCAGGGGACAGGGTTGGGTGGGCTTTCCTTGCAACTCCATTTTGAGACGTCAGTCCTGTCATGACTGCACAATCAGCTGTCGAGACATCGGTAAAGAAAAACATTGCTGTCATAGGCTTTGCGGAGTTTTTGATTTCTGTTATTCCAATTCCTTGTGTATAACTAGATGGAAAACACTTTGTAAACAGAGTAAGATCAGTCTAGGATATACCTAGAATGTTTCTGGTTATCTGAGTATCTGAGCATTAAATCTTATTTTATGTATTTTTATACCATAGCGGTGAAAAATTCACTAAGAGTGTTTTATTTTTTCCCCTAAAATTAGTATCCGTGTAAGCAAAATATTTTATAATGACTTTGTAATTTCCAAAAGACTTTTTAAATTCATCTATAGTATCTCCATGTCACATTCCCAGAATATACTCCTCATCTCTGCAAATTAAAGGGCTGAGAACACGGATACTTAGAGCCTGATTTAGTTAAAATTATCCCCTGCAGCAGTGGGTGGGTCTCAGTCCTTCACAGCTGAGAATGATTTTCGTGATTGTGCAGCATTCGGCAGCTGCAAAATCCCTGAGGATGCATCTTGCCCCTCGCTGGAGCTGTCTGGGTATGCCCTGCCTGGCACAAGCCGTCCGACCCCGCGTCTCTCGGCCTGGCTCCTGGCGATGCTCGGCCTCCTCGCGTCCTCCGGCATCGTTACTGCTGCAGAGGAAACATGTAGAGGCTACGCGAAACGCAGAAGAACAGTCCCTTACTGATTGACAGATCCATTTAGAGCAGCTCGGTGAACCTTTAAATAATGTATATTCTGTAGCTGCCTCTAGATTTATGCAGACAATTCTCTGAAACATTGCCATCTAGCGGCAATTCAGGCGTGGAGCCGATTGCTTGAGGTTAAATGCTTCCTTCCCCTGTGCTTTCCCTCAGTGGCCAATAATGATACCTTATAGATATATTTGAAAGAAAAAAATAATTATAAGAAAATAAGAGTCATACTATTAATTTTAGCTGAGATAAAAGCTGAGAAAACATTCACCTGCTGTAAAAGTTGGCTTTATTTCTAAGTATAATGTTATTCAGCCCTTTCAATTAAATATTAAGCAGACATTTAACAGCACTAAAGCTCAACCTGTATTCACGTAAGATTACACATCTATTTTTCTGAAAAGAGCCTGGAGATAGGAACTTTTAAATAGGTCTGGCGTATCCCTCTGATCACTTGGAATAACAGCACCGTGTTACTCGCTTGTGGGCAAATTTTAAAATATCGACTTCTTGGTGTTGATGATTCACAGATATGTTTAAAACATGATTAAATAATTGGTTACTCTTACTTGAAAGAAAATGATCACTTTTCCAGGAGTTTTGACTCATCTGCTCCAACTAATTTAAAATTATGTGAACTGAAAATACTGTTGTTAATCACAGAAAAGAAATTTGACTCATTTTAACAAATACAATTAGTTCTGATGAATGTTAATATCAGAAGTAATAAAGCTATCTCATCAGAAATGCATTTAAATATAATTATAAATGACAGTCTTTACAGTTTTTGTCTCGTGCACATTTATGCGTATTTTATATGCCCAAGTGCTCACATACTCCTAAACTCATGCATATCGATACATTATGTATGTTCATGTGCACTGTGAAAATTCCTGAATATTCAATATAGTAATTAGGATACTAACAATTACCCATTCAAACTTCATTACTTTGGGTACTAAAGAGATTTATTCCCCAGTCCTACAGTAATTCTGTCTGTGACAGCCTTTGTGAAGCTCACTCAAGAATCAGTGCTAGGAAGGCTTGAACTGATTAAAATTGAAGAGAAAAATAAAAATTCAAATCTAAATGTGGAGTAATGTATGGATAACTCAGATTTCTAGCTTTGATCTTTAAATGTCAAATGTGTTAGAAAACTGGGGTAACTAGAGCATCCCTGCTATGTTTTAAGTATGTACTAAGCTGAAAAGCATGTGTGACAAGTGCCAATAGCATGCTCTTAGTTGGGAAGGCGTTGTTCTGTGCTTGAGGACTGTTTTATTTGTTGGCACCTGGCATCTATACCTAGTTTTTAAAAATAACCAGTGATCTGAAAATACATCCATGTGTCTAATGGCAGTAGCGGTTACAAAGCTATCTTACAAGTAATATTTAAGGACTTAAAACGTGTTAGAAGCCCGTGTACTTCTTTATTAACCACTGGTTGTCTCATTCTGACATTGCCCTTACCTTGTCAGGTCAGGATACCGGTAATGAGAATAGCACAAAGGTTTCTGTGATGTGGTTTGGGATGACAATGGTGTTCATGCGTAGCAAAGGCAAATGTGAACATAACTTACCCAATCCTGTCCTCGGGAGACTTGGTATACTAAACTGCTATTCTGTCCTCTGTACAGCATCAAATATCTGCATAGATTTCAGCAGGAATATGGATTTCAGTTAAATATGCTAGAATGACATGCAGATGTAGGGGTGAGTTCTGGTAGATACAGATTCTCCATTAATATTTTGAGTAGGGTTGTTACATGCTGTAAATGATACTAAACATGAGTAAGATGTATTTAATACATTTATTTACTTTGAAGTGTAATAATAAAGTATTAATGCAAATATTCTAGGCAGATTAATGAAAAATAAAATATACTATACTACAGATACCATACTATAAATACTAGATACTACTATAAATAGAGAAGAAAAATAATGAAATTCAGCTGCTAAGCACTCCAAACAAATAAAATAACCATTCATGATACAAAATTATTGCTCAGAATTATAATTCAAGTACACACTAACAGGGGTGTGACTGACACTACAGTCTTTTATACTCAAAAGGATTAAAATATTTCTATTGCCATCAACATACCTTAATTTTATTTGGACAATACACTGACGTGAGCATCTTGAAGCTTACTGTTAGCATTTATATAAATCAGTTGATGCTGTATATCATTCACTGGTCATTTTGGTAAGGAAGTTGTCGGGGTATTAATATGAAGTGGCTTAGCCTTGGGTAGGGATGATGGAAGCATATGCTCCCTGTAAATAGAGTTTTATTCAGGTAAAAATGAGGACGGTGAAAAACTGCTTGAGAACGAATATGTTTCTGAAATGTAAAGAAGAGGAAATAGTTTTCTGACTTACGACAGGTAAAACAGGTAATGGGATACGTGAGGAAAAGAAAAAGGAGTAGCGGTAATGCAGGAGGTTCAAGACAAAGATCAAAAATGCAAACATCAGTGATTTGAAACTTAAGGAAGCACATCCTGAGTGTCATATCAAAATATGAAAGGGAGGTAGCAGTGGCACATAGCAAATCTGTTCATTGGGAGGGATTTAAGGCCGAAAGAGACAGTAGCGTGGGGAAAGGCACGAAGTATTAGCTAAATTACTGCTTTCTCCATATAGAATGGAAAGGGAGCTGATTTATGAACTGCGTAATCTTCTGTTGATGTGTTTTGAAACCAGGAATCATCCCATGTTTGGATTTTAAGTTCAAGATAATGGAGAAGACCATGTATGTACATAGTGCAATTTTAATGTCCCATGCTAGAGTACACATCAGTTGGCAACGGTAGATGCTGAAATCCTTACCAAGGTGTAACTTAACCTTGGTGTTACTAACTGTTAGGAGGCTTAAAGGTCTAACTGAGAGTTAGAAGTATTCCTGTGAGAGTTTATGTTGCCATATCATCTTATATTTTGCGTGCCCTAGCATGCACCTGTTTCTGTCTGGAAGCCAGGCATATGTTTTAGGTAGTGGAAGAAAAGTTGGACAGCTGAAAATTAAAATTGAAGAGGAAATAATATCCTTTGTAATCATAATAATGCTGTGAGTTACAATGAGAACTTGGAAATTACTTGGCAAGAGAGGGGTTTCTCAGCTTTACAGCTTCTGTTTTTGGCTGAAAACAATGTTTTGGAAGGTTGAATCATGAGTGCAGTAAACACGATGACGGGTATATCTTTTCAGATTACCCTCACAATTTCCAGATTACCCATGGACTAGCTGTCCCTGCACTTTCTTTCCAAGACTGTAATTTTTACTTCTTTCTCCTGCATACGCATCTATTTGGAGGATGTTTCAGTGATCTTTTACAACATTGCTGATGCAGTGTTTTCAGTAACAGTTTGAAAACAGCACACTTGAATCTTTTAAATCCAATCAGATGTTGAATGTATAAAGCTTTTAAACTGAGTTACAAGTACGAAGGAGGAGCTCCCTGGCTGCTACTACTGTCTCATATAGTCAATGTACTCATATATGCATATACTCAATGCGGGTGCTCAGGAAGTGTTTCAGGTGACTGTAACCAAATTACTTATCTTTCAGCCCCAAACTCTAATGTTATTCTCAAGACTGGACATTTCCTGAAAGATTTTTGGATTGTGCTGCCGTGAAAGATCAAACCTTTCATTGACTTGTGCTCCTGGAAACTTTTCTTCATTTCTCACCATTCCTTAGCTAAGTTGTTAAGGTTGGGCTCTAAGATGTCTTTTGTGATCACTTACAGCTGTTATTCATGAACAATTTTTTTCAGATAATTTGGAGAATTTTATTTGTCTCTCTAAGGATCCCAAAGGTATTTAGATGACTTCAGTTTCCCAAATCATTCCCCTCTAGACTTTTGCAGAGTATGCGAGGATTCAGTCCCCAGGCCCCTGGTCCAACCCTTGCATCGGATAGTGGAAGCAGGACGCCGGGAAAGAAGAGTACTGCAGCTCTGAGGCCACGCACGGCAAACCCAGGGCGGGGGGGTGCAGGTTTACGTCTGTCCTAATAAAACATTCATATACTCATATTTAAGCAGAAAACCAATTAACACCTCTCCCCAAAACTTGAAGATTTCTAGCTAGTCAATTAAAAAAACAAATGCAAGTCACCCGAAACAGTATTAGGTGTGAAGAAGCAACAGAAATGTTTTAATAGGAGCCTTCAGCTTGTAAATCATTTCTAACAGCAGGAAATGAGGAAGATGGGGACTGAGATGAGAACTGTTGCTGAAACTAGAGAAAAGCAATGTATGCATTTCCATTAGAACAAATTGTAGTCGAGATATAACCTCATTCTCCATGATATAGAGATTTCATTTTCTGCTTAAACAGATCTTAAAAACCACATTGTATATACAAAGCGTGCAGAAAAACCGACTGAAAATCCGCAAGGTGACGCGCCGAGGTCTCAGACCAAATCCTGTGAGAAGGGGTCCCCCGCGAGGCTGCGCTTCGCTGGCACCGCTGTGCGGTTGACACAGGGTTACTGTAGTTCCCTCTTTGGATGCTGCTCAGCTCCTCCAGCCCTCAAAGCGAGGTTTGCATCCAAAGAACTGAGCTCCTATTCACATATCGGGAACAGCACTATTGTTATTTTGCTGCCTTCACGGCTTTCCCGGTGCCAGGCCGGCAGAAAGCTACAGAACTGAATCAGAATTACATTTGGCTTCCTCGGTAATCCTGACAGAGTAGGCCCTGTCCCTGAAGCCACACTTGAAGTATCGCTTGTTTGTGTTCGTGAAAAGGCACGGGGGAAGAGAGTCGTCCGTAAAAGAGGACGCGCGTTGTATCCGCTACGAGCTTCGGGTGTGGGGGAGTCAGTTTAAGTTCTCCGCACTTTGTGCATACTGTTTTCAGAGATGCTTGCACAATTTTTGGACGAATACTTGGAAGTGTTTGAACTACTGTAAAATTCTCTGTACTAAATAGATAAAACATCTAAAAATAGGTAGTGTGTAGCAGATGTAATGCTCTGTGTAACCAGTACAGTATTTTTATAAATAGTTATGGAAGAGTACAGCTGTAAAAATTGCCAGCTTGTGAAGTTATGGTAAAATGCTGGAAAATAAAAAGATTTTTTTCATATATTTATACCACATATCTTCATAGATTTCTTTCTGGCTGTAAATTCATTGTGAGCTTCTGAAGGGTAGTTTTATATATTTCCCAGAATTGTCTGAGTTTTGATAACCTTTCTGAGGGCCGATTCACTGCGGAATTCTTACGCGAGGGGAACACACTGCCATTTATTTTCCTGCATTTTTGCAGCTGTTTTAAAGAAATGTGGGGGAAGTCTTCCACACAGAAAGATTTCTGAAATGGAAGTGTTCAACAGCTTCCTATGGAAAGCTCTTTTTTTTTTTTTTCCACCCCCTGAATAAGTGCAGCAAACTGTTGCCTGCCATACTGCCGTACTACCTGCTTTTCATTTCCTAATACATACTGCTATTTCGTGAAGGTCCAAGGCAGCCACTCACAAGGTGAAAGAGGGAACCTGCTTAGTGGTGGCCAGCAACTTTTCCTAACTTAATTGTAAGTTAGAGAATGAAAAATATTGCACCCAGATGAAACATCAGATTAAATTGGTCAGAGGCAGAATGTTTGCTCAGACTAATATTTGATAAAACCAACACCGAAAACTAGCCGACTTGACACAAGTACCTGCAAAATCACTTTTTGCTCAGAGTGCAGTTCATAATCTAATGTAGCTAAAATTTAAGGCATCCAAGTCTAACCTGGTCATCAGGAACTCCTGAAAGGTACTTCCTTCCATCCTGAAATAGGTGTCTGAAATAGGCAAGATCAATCTCTATAGGTACCTGTTTTCCTACATTGACTAACAGCCTACTATCTTAGATTTGACACTGGATTTGAATGTTTAAATTACATCAGATTAACCGTATTTCCAGATGACTGAATACTTCTCTAATACGGAAGTTCCAGTAAATTTCTAAGGTGGGAAAGCTCTATTGTGTTTATGGCTTAGGGACACCGTGGCAGCTTCTGTCTCAAGTACACCAGAGGGCAGTAGGGGAGATGCCAGGTGCTACTGAGCTGCAAATGGGTGCTAGTCTGTCTCTGGGCAAAATCTCAGCCTGAGGACAAAGTGTGGTACCAGTACAATGCAGAATGAAAGAATTAACTCCTAAATACATGCAATAGAGAAGGAACGTTATCATTTGCACCTCTGAAAAAAATATTTCCACTAGAACTTTGCCAATGACCTGTCAAACCTAATTTATGGTGGCAACTGATTTTACAGGATTCTAAGTCATCCTTTGCAAAACTTCTAAGGTCTCTTTAGGCCATTTTGCATGTTGGATTTGTTGGCAGGTGATCTTTTCAAATTTCAATATATTCAGCTTTATATCCAGAGGGTTAAAGGCTACTACTACCTGTAAAATATCGGTAAATCATGTGTGAATTTAATGTGAGAGGTGAAAGATAATGCTGCCTTGGATATCAGATTTTCTCTTCTGTACTCAAGTTTGAGATTGATTTAATGACAAGCAGCAGTCAAATTATACATGATTTTAATGAAATCTTCATACAATATATCATCTTTTCAATCTGCACGTGCTCTAATCCACCTGCAAAACCTGGTGCCACAGTTACCGCAATTTCAGCCTCAGAGTGCTTAGAGAAACTGTAAAAGTTTATAAAAATACTGAAACCAACAGTACTGTATACAGTAAAGTCACAGTGTTAAACTTTGACTTCTTACAGCCATGCAGGAAAAAGGGAATCTTCACGAATCTGAATCTTGCTGGAGACCTGTGGAACCATCATTTATACTTCTAAGTAACTCATGTTTCAAATGCTGCTTTCCTCCAAAAGTTGCAGTACTTCTAGCTTTTGGGGAACTACTGCAGAAAGAATTGTTTTTCATTACTGAGATTTTGTTGACCTCTTTATTAAAAAAAAAACTCTTCATTAAAACAAACAAACAAACAAAACAACAGTACTCTTCTTAATATTTATCCAGATGCCCATGAAGCCTATTAGTTAGTATAGTTTCTACTGGCTTGTCTAATACCAGTATCAGGCTTACAGGCTAGCAAGTCTCTTGATCTCCCCCGGAACCCTTTTCTTAAAATGGGCTGACATTTGCCACACGTGGTTATTCAGCTGTTTCATCCTGGAGATCTCTTAGAACTCAAGGGGTAAATACCACTTAAACCTCGTGTTTTTCTGCTGCCAATTTGTCGGTTTGTTCAGTAATCTCCTCTGCAGTCACTTCTGCTTTAGATGGGTTCTCTGATGAATCCCCTCGCATTGAGGTATTGAGGTGGGAATCTCCCCAGTTTTTTCGAAGCAAATGCTGATGCCAAGAAGTCATTTAGCTCCTGTGCAATTGCATGTCCTTTCTAAGTGTTCCCTTTATACCCTGATCATTAAGAGGACCTGCAGGCTCTCTGCTAGGCTTTCTGATCTTGATTTGTTTGAGAAAAGACTTATTACTACCTCTGAATCTCTTTTACTAGTTATTTCTCAAGCTTATTTTTTGGTCCGCCTTATCTGCCAGAGTTATTTTCTTCATTTAAACTCAGCTTCAGCTTTTTTGAAAAGCCTTCCTGCTTCTAATAACCTCCTTTACCCTGCTAGTTAGCCAAGCTTTTCAGTTCTTTTGTGTCTTTTCAGCCCGTTCTAAAGAGGCGGTGTGCATTGGCACTACGTTTCCAGTGTCGTTACTTTATGAAAACTCCATGCTGTCAGTACAGATTTAATTCTCCCAGTTGCTCCTTTCGTCTTTTTCAAACATTGTCTCTTTCTGAAATTAAACACAGCCATGGAATTTTTAGCCTTGGCCTGCATCTGCATTAATGATACTGTGTCTGAGTACATTATGGTAGAAATATTGACACTTGGTGTTGTTAACAATAACACTGTGTTTAACTCCTGCATAAACACCATTCAGTAATAGCAGTATAGCTAATTAGGCAACTGCAGCGTGTTAGTCTCATCTTGCACAGAGCATTTCTGTAACTGCAGTCTTTCTTTCATGTGTCAGGTGGAATAACATGCTATTGTGTCTCTTTGTTTAATTCTTTTCCATTATAACCTCATGTCCCTGATGATTACTGGGTGATTGATTGATGGATTGATTAACGGTCAATTTGAGATTTTTTCCAGTGGACCAGATGAGAAGAGATGAGGCAGCACTCTTGACAGGGTGGCTGTTGCCCTCCTGTCTTTTCCTCTCGGAGATTGATTACATCTCTGCTGCACAAACCATGCTTTCTAAGTCCTCTGATCCCCCTTTTCCACTTCTGATTATAGTTTTCAATTTAGTTTTAGCTTAACAGCCTGTCAGCCAAATTCACTGGCATGTTCTCGAGGCTTAAAGCACTTTCAGCTTTTGGCTCCGGTTATCTATTGAAATGGTCAGCAAACAGCTGAATTGAATAGAATTCCACCACCATCCAAATTCATGAACTAAAAGATATGTGATTGAAAAACTTAAGCACCCTTTCGGTCACCTGAATACTGGCGTTGACGAGCATTAGAACAAATTACAGTGCAATGCTAAAAAGGCAGCCAGTAAATTCCCTTAAAGAAATGATGTTTTCAATAACCCGTTTTTCACAGGATTTTGGAAGACGAGGGGTAAAGGTCTCTTGTATATTAACTGTAGCACCATGTGACTGGTATTCTTTATCAGTTGCTGAGCAACGGTCATACTCTGAATTTTTAAACTCATTAGCAAGCTGAACAGGCTGGCATTTGGCAGATGTTATTTGATTTTGTTTGGAGGGAAGTCAATGGGGGAGACAGGAGAGACATTGAGCTCATTGTGTTATCTTGCTTCTTTTATTAAATTCTCATGATATTTTAAATACAGCTAAGGAGACTGAAAGGAACTGCTTCATTTGCAGGTTATTCACAGAACTTTTATGTGATTTATGTACTAATACAAAGGAAGCACGTGAGTTATATTTGGTTAGCTTCAAATACATTTTAATCTGTACCTAACGTTTTCCTGAAGTGTTACAGTCATTAGTAATGGCTGAAGTAGCTTTATTTGCATCATCCAATCATGCAAGCAATTCTTAAATAGCTCTGCCAATGTACTTCATCCTTGACCAGGAATATATTTGTTTGTGTTCCAATTGTAACCCTTTAAATAGAAGAACTGACGATTGTTATACATCTTCTTGTACTATGTGATGGCGACGTGATGTGACCATGCAGCCACAAAGAAGTCACTTTGCATGCCATGTAAGATAGGGATGGCCAAACCTCGGAAGTCCTGGCAATGTGTCTAAGTTCAAACCACTACAGTTTAGAAGTAATGATTTATAAACCAGCAGGGAACCTGACTACAATATAAACGTAAGGGAAGTCAGATACTGACAGACAGGTGACATTTACTCAGGAGAATAAGTCTCCACCTGAAATAGCAAGATGCCGCAGTTCTGTTTTGTTGATTCACTTTCATTAACGTTAGTTTAAGTATGGCTATTTTTCTGACCTTCTGAAGCTGAATTACAAATCAGAGATAAGTTTCTAATGGTTGCCTGGAGTATCTCCTTTGTTTAAGGACTCTTTACCCAAACGACATGTTTCCTTGTGATTCAAAGAATCATCATGAATTACTGTGTTAGTATCATTAGTTTGTATTTCAGTAGACAGACATTGGGCCCAACTCAGGTCTTTCACAGTAGGGATTTCACAAATCTACATGAAGAAATGACTCAGAATGGCATCTGGAGAACATTTTTTAAATTCCTCCAACGTTATTTAAAATAAAAATCTCTGGTTGGTGGATTCCTACTTGGTGTCCACCAGGACTCCTACGTCCTTTTCTGTAAAGCTGCTTTCTAGCCAGTTGACACCCACCATATACTGGTGCATGGATTTATTCCTCCCCAGGTGCAGGACTTCACACTTCCCCTTGTTGAAGTTCCTGTCAGCCCATTTCTCCAGCCTGTCCAGGTCCCTCTGGATGGCAGCACAGCCCTCTGGTGCATCAGCCACTCCTCCCAGTTTTGTGTCCTCTGCAAGCTTGCTGAGGATGCACTCTGCCCCATCATCTGAGTCATGAACGAAGATGTTTAACATGTCACCACCCGCTGGGCCTGGCTGTTCAGCCAGCGTTCAGTCCACCCGACTGTCTGCTCATCCAGCCCGTACTTCACAGGAATGGCTGCGTGCTAGGAGTAATTTTATGAATGGTGTGGATTTAGAGACATCGACTTGTTAGCATAGCTTCAGGTGCAGAATTTTTTGAGTTAACCTGACAAGAGCTTAATTGTTTCGTTTGTTTTCATTCTTGTCATCTGAATTCTGAAATCCAGGGCTGACTGCACAACCTTGGGAGTGCTACAGCTCAGCTCTGCTCCAAAGAGGGGATGTGCCTATAAGCGTGTATTGGTGGATGTGATTCGGATACGAGTGGGAGAGCTGAACAGCTGGGATTTTATCAAGGGACAAGAGACCCAGCTAGCCTCTCCCATGCCTTAGGACGCAAGCTTTCTTGACTGGGTTGCAGACAAGGCAGCACAGTTTCCTGAATCTGGCTTGGTGGGTAGAAGAGACAGAGATAAGCCCAGACTCAGCTCTGAGCTGGAAACAATTGGTGCCAGCACTGCAGCCGGGTAACAGGAGATGGAAACTAATCCCTTGTCATGGGATTTGAGTGGAGTGGCTTCAAGAATAGAACCGTATCTCTCAATGCTTAGCTGGATGGGTATAGCAGCATGGATGGCAGGTTTTATTTTAAGATTCCTGTTCTGTGGTTTCTTAGGTAAATCCATTCCTGTTCATACATATTAAAAAAGCAACATTTTGTGCAGAGTGCATATTACGTAAATATGCATAAACATGCTATCAGCATGCTACTGTCTGAAAGCTCGGAAAATCAAACATAGCTGTTTCATTGCAATTGAATGATTTAGATGACTGGAAAGCCCTGGAGAAAGAAGGAAGCATCATAAAAGGCCCATATTTTCTTTGGAAGATACTTTTAAGAATGTCATTTTGTTTAGTTTTTGGAGAAAGAATGCTGTGTAGCAGAAATCTGCAATTTGAATGAAAAAGTCATGGGAACTTGTTATCATTTCCCAAGTGTGTGGAGCCAATTAAAAAGAAATTCTCTTTCTACTCAGGAGATCTAGCAGCAAAAATTAGTTGGGTAGTCTCACCTTCGTCTTGATTTTTTTTTTTTTCACGGCTTATAAGAAACAGTACAAATGTGCTATGATTGGCAGCTTCTGCACAGGAGAGGCCAAGGACTGGAATAACAAGGTAGTTGGCAGGTCAAGATAAAATGGTGAATCGTTAGAGTTGGAGTGGGAAACTTGCCCAGCCTGGGTACTCTGTTTAGCTCAGCAGTGCTGTTAGTCTTGTGCTTTAATGAACACTAAATTTACTGAGAAAAGGTAGAAAAGAAATAATAGAGGAAAGGCTGGATGGATCATTTCAGGCACTGGAAATGTGAGAAAGGACCTTTCACCTCAGCTTTTATTTCACATTAAAGCAGACCCTTTTAAAAGAAGATACAGGGAATGTAGCTGAAATGAATCTAGCCAAGGTCAGAAATTCTTATAAATCTTAATATCTATTGACTTTTCAGTGATCTCTGAAGAAGTCTGAAGTCTTGGTCCGGCTTTAAAATGGACAGGTGCGAAATCTCTACAGCATTTAATACTTTTAGCAAACTAAGGAAAAAGTGCAGGAAATAAATGTAAATATATATTGAAATAAATCAGATAATGATTCTAACTTAGGGCTGAGTTTAGACTTTTTTTTTTAAATTTCGTTATGCTGTTGTTGCTTCATTACTGAGACCAGTTAATATAAAGGGTGATACTTTCAATTTCTTTCCATCTGATTTTTCGTAAAAATATTATTCTTCCATTAATCATATTTACTTCCCAGAGAAGTACAAATAAAACCCAGAGTTCAGATTAAAGTCTATATTCATTTCCTCAGGGCAGATTTATTAAGAAGCAGAGGACAAGATGTTCAAAATAATTTAAAACAGGAATATTCTGCAGCAGGGAAGGAGAAAGAAATATCATTTCCTTTCTCCTGTGTTCTGAACACTTTCTCCTCACCCATCACTACTTTTCATTATCAGCTATTAACATTCTTTTGTGGCATCTTTGGTTCAAAAGACCAACAGGCATATTCTGAAACAGTCCTTACAAAATCTGTCTTATTATTGGTGTTATTTTTTGTGTTAGCATTACACTGGATGGTGAAAAGATATAAATTAAGACACAATGCTCATTTATTAATAATCTTACTTTCTAAATAATGTCCATAAATATTTCAATATATGTTGAGTAACACCGTAAATAAGTGTTATATAGATTGTTGTGCTAAGTTAATGAAATAGAAAATTACTTTAATGTGTGATAGTTAATGTGTTTGCTGCAAGAGGCTAACTGCACGCTCTCAAGGTTCATTTCTAATACTTCACTATTTCAGTGACGAGTAAGTATATTTGAAGTTAGAAATCCATTTTTAGTAAAGTAGTTATCCTGCTTGACCATACATAGCTTTAAAGTTTTTAAATCAATTCATGCATGTCTGTGTTAGTGAAATGAACTTCAAGACTTCCAAAAAAGATGTAGTCCTAATACAATGCAAGTAGAACAAAACTTGAGCTAAACAAACAGAAAAAAAAAAAAAAGAAAACAAAACCAGACGATCAGAATGCCAGTTACCTTGGAAGTAAGTCTGTACAATAACAAGACAAGCTGTGAAGATATTTTTAATATGTAGCAGGTAATATAGCACAGCACTAACACAATTTGAAAGCAGTTCATTTCTGCATTAATTTAACAATATAAGCAGTAGTATTTGGAAAGCTTTGAAGTCTACACAGTTGTTGAGAGAATAGATGTGAAATACTCAAGTGACCTGAGTAATACTTGCATTCCCCTCAGCATTTGCAGTGCTACAGTTTATCTTTGCTGTCTGTCTTGCAGAAGAAATATTGAACTTTTGTATACATAATTGTATGGAAATTTATAAGATCAGCCACAGGACAAATTAGTCTGCCATAGGGATATTTCAGTGATCATGATTTTCTTGTGTTCATGGGGGTGTAATTCCTTGAAGGATTTATTGTAATTAAAAATAATAAAAAATAATAGTGATTGGAAGTGATATAAGAAAAAAAATTGCAATGCCAGGATTTAGTAAAAAACCCGAACATAAGGCACTATCAGAACTTCAGGGAACACACAGAGAGGTATATGTGCTCATGTGGAAATACTGCTTAACTGTTCTCAGTGTGGACACAACTGAGCAGTCACGTTTTAAGGTGAGCTGAACGTCCTTAAAAGATTAGCCACCTTTCAACATCTAATAAGTAATTGGATAAGTGATGATCTTTTATTTTTGCCTGTTTGTAGGACTCATGGGGGTGGGTATACAAGTGTCCTTTGTTGAATTTATTCCTTCAAATTAACAGATGTCACTGTTACATGTTGTAACGAAGAAGCAGAGATTAATGGTCGATTCCCTCACTTATATGCTCAAATCACTCATTATCTCTTTATGAATACTTGTGTTTAGTTATATCAGCAAGCAGTAACTAGTGTGCTCATTTTACCTCTGTAGTACTGATTACATCCAGGTATATTTTCATGATGAATTTCAAAGTTTTTACTACTTTTTCCCTGAAAATGTCACATAAGGTTTACTGTCTGATTCTGTTTTTAATATGGAAAGACTACAGTAGTTATGGCTGAACCAGAGAAAGCATAATTAATATTGCTTTAAGTTCTTAAAGCTTTTTCTATTTCTTATAAATTATGTCATCCTCTATAAACACTATGAATAAATTCTAGTGGTATTAGATGCTGTCAATATGAAAGATTTAAGTCACCTCGATAGTGCTTTTCATCTGACTGGTTAACTGATATACAGTGAAATGCTCACAGTCTCTTATTAATTATATTTATTTATGTGCCCTCCTTTTAATGTATAAGGGTTCTTGTTGGAAGAGGACTTAAACTCTGGAGGTTAATCTAGCATAATTTAAATGCCAGAACCAAACAAACTATTAAGGTCCTTTGGATTTAGCTGCAGTTTTTCACTTCATGCTTATATAGCTACATTCTTATTGCATTTACACTGATACAAAACAATCTAATTACACCAAGATACTTTGACTTGGTAACTTTTTGCAGAATTTTTGGTATACAGACAGGTCTGCTATAGGACGGGACTGTTACTGAAACATTTCCCATGTGCTTCTTGGTTAGAAAGTGGTGGTATAATTTGAGTTTGTGAGAACTGTATCAGCTGAATTATGCACCTGTACCTGAATTGTGTACCTGTGCTAAACTGCAAGGTCTTTTCTATCAACTTGCTGGAGCAATGTCTGTAGCCAGCTTGGTAGAAATCTAGATTAATGAGAAGAGGGGTGAGAGCAGAATCTGGTGTATTCACTTCAAAAAAAGAGCACACGTGAATTCGCAACGCATGATCACTTATGCAGTTTATTTACTGTTCTAAAAATACCTAAAACTGTAGATACATACAGATAAATGCATCATTCTGTCTGCAAAGAATATGGATTACTTTTCAAACGTAATACAATTACAGCTTCCAGAAAAGATTTCAAGGAGTTTTCACAGTCGGAAATTATTTAGTCAGAGTAAACTATTAAGACATTCCAGGGAAGCGACAGCAGTGAGATGTCTCTTGCAAGCAGCCAGCCACCCAGCCCTCACCTCTTGCCTCCTCTTGCTCATTCTCATTAGAAACCTTTCATCTGCAGTCCAGGTTGTGTCCTACTGAGACATTGCGTGCTCACAAAGGCCTCAGGGCCCTTATTTCCTTGCTGTACACAATAGCTGTATGACATTGTGATAAGAGCTTTTTCCCAAGGAGTTACGTTGAGATAAAGGATGAGTATGTCCAACTCATCCAGACACATAAATTTTACCATAGACTGCAGATGTCTCCTGAGGTCAGATCTGGACAACTCTGGAGTGTATTGAGCATCTCTAGATACTAGCAGGTGTGCACGTTTGCTGTCTTCACTTCCATAGGTAACTCTCTTATTAGGAGAGCTCAGGCGAGTTCAGAGAACTTGGTCAGCAACAGACAGGCCTGCTCTCAAGAATCTGCACAGGCCGGGGGTCTGTTTTGGGTTTATCCTGCCTACAGCTAAGCCACCTGGGGAGATAGAACGGCTTTTCTAGTCCTTTTCAGTCGAGAGGTCTAGGGACAGAAGTCCATGGAAAGAAAGCAGGACTGATTGCTTGCTGGTGTGACAGCATGTACAGATAAGCTAGAGAATGATTTTATAGGGGCTTGTGGTTTGGGGGATGTTAAGCAATATAGGATAGCTACTATGCTGTGGAGGATTCGAGATGAAGGCAGCATAGACATGACCTGTCCACTCCAAAGAGACTAAAGACTTCAACAGCAGTCTGTGAGCCAGGACATAATACTTGCAGAAGAAACCGGGGTAGTCCAAGTTGCTGACTTACTCTCTAGTAAGCCTGCATGCGATAGTGGTTTTGCTGTCAAGCAGCCAAATTGCAGACTTGCTTCACTCTTTCAATGAGATGAAATTAATTTCTGTGAGAGAATCAGTACACGGCCTGCATACCATATGGGTCCTCGTTAGCATCTCCGTGCTCAGGCAGTTCACTGTGCCACAGCGTAAGTCGCTTGACAGAATCGGTATGACAACTCTTCCCCAAACACTTCCTAGTGGAGGAAAATTACTGCATGAAACTTTAATAGGCATATTTTGCCCTTTTCACTTTTATTTTTAAATACAGAATGAACATGTGTCTCTCCAAAGGTGAAAAACTTGGAATACCAGTCTTTTAAGTTCTTCATAAGGATTTTCATTCTTCTTTTAATTAAGTAATTCTGGTTCTACCCACCCATATAAAGGGCAAGTGTGTGAAAAATGGAATCATATGGATGAAGAACAGACAATGTTCTAGTCACGAATTTATCATTCTTAGAATAAGGTTGTCATTCTTTTTCTTTCTTACAGAAGGTGAAAACATGTGCAAATTCCTCTAGAATAGTATGATGAATTAGAATATTTTTGAACCGGTCTTATGCTTCCGTTATTTGAATCTAAAAGAACTGAAATAATTAAATGAAAAACTGAAATAAGCAGATGACATTTGGATATTTTCGCCATAACTGAGGGCTCTAAAAATATTTCTAAAGTCACCTGTATACCTTGAAAAATATTACAGATTTATAGAATTAATTTTTTGATGTGTTTAATTGTAGCTGACCACGAAACACATAGTTTCAAGAGGACTTGTGAATAATTATGTAGAATGCCGACAGTACAGAGACCTCTGTTAACCCCTATTAAATAACCTGTAAAGGTAATATGAAGAATATAAATATGAAGTCTGTTGAAAATCCCATACCTCTCTTCAATGAGGTGATAAGGCAGTTTTGTTGGGTTTGGGAGGCCCATGGTAGAAAAAGAAATCAGAATATGTTCTTTTTCTTCTATACTGCCTTAAGATTAAATGCTGCTCTGTTTTGTGAAAGGCATTTCACATGCGTGTGGGTGTTTCAGTTTGGATCAGGAATGCACTTCCGAGGTGCCTCTCCCTGCTGCGCACGCACACGGAGCCTTCCTTCACCTTGCGGAGCAGGCCTGAAGCACGCGAGCTGTTTTCAGATTCTAATGCTGCTCAGCTGTTCGTAAGTAGCTGGCCCGCCAAACGTGACTAGAGCTAGCCTGGAGGAAGTCTCTGCAAAAGCCTGTAATGGTGATGAAAATGTCATCTTTCCTCAGGTCTGTGGAGAGACTTCTTCCCAGGATGGAGGTGTGCCACAGCGGCACATCCCCTTGCCCCACCATTGCACAGACAGACCTTCCATATATGAGAGAAGACCTAGCTGATTTTTTGTCATGTAAAATAGTTACATTAAAGTAACTCTTTAAACATGGCTTAATAGAAAAATGTATGTTACTGATTTTCTTTCATAAGCCCATACTATTTACACCATCTTTTTCAGTAAAAAATAAGCGAGAGTGTTAGTACTGCAATAGTACTTCAGCTGGTGAAGCTTTCAATAAATCAATGTTAAGGCTGCATATTTTATTACTTATCCCACTTCAATTAAACACTTGTAAATTTCTAATGGGTCTGCCTTTAAATATCTATTGGCTGGCTTTTTTAAATCTTCTATTCATCTTCTATTTAAATTGTTATTGGATTAAAGTGTGATACTGCTTAAGCTGTACTTTGTCAGCAACAACCAAATGGAAGGATGAGTCTATTGTGGGCCAATTGTCTTCCATTCAACATGGTTTTATCCTAATTTCTGTGAAGTTAGTCTTTTAACTATAATCAGAATTAGTCTGTAGTTAAAATGCTATTTTCATCAGTATATCTTCTAAAAACTACCATCTTAAATGACAATGTATCAAAGTTTTTCTTATTTTTCTTTCGTAAAGTCTTCATTATACATTATATCTTTATTATGTCTCCAATGACACGCAGTGATTACATTCTCCTTGTAATCACGGACTGAAATGTAACTTCTAAGTAAAGGCTAAACAAATCTGGCTGAACGTCAGATTTGGAATTGGGTATCCTTCTATTTGCTATAAACTGTAAATGTGTGAAGACATTTATGTATTTGCATGAACACATGTATGCATTCATAACTATACAAAAGCTCAAGATGAGGTTGAAGAAAGGTAGTGCAAGAGTGGGCGAGTACTTTTAGAAGGGACAGGTTGTATTCTTCACCTACTCGAGCATCATGCTTTAAATGGTGATGCATTTAGAATGAAATTGAGAAATGGTATGCATTTTTGCCTTCACTAACACAGGGAAAAATGAAAAACCAAACACAATGTTGAAGCTTCAAGAGTCACGTGATGTGGTTCATGGCTAGAATCATAAACTGTGCTTCTTTCAAAGATTAGTGAAATGCATCCAGTTCCAAGCCTCCTGCAGGATGACCTGTTCTGGACAGGGACTTTGTTAAAGAATTTCTCAAGTCATTGGGTAACACTAGGCTTGCTTTTATTTGTAACAACTCAGAGTTGGGCCACCACCTCCGTGTGTGACAACTAATAAGACACAGCTTACAGGTTATATAGCTTTCACTAACAATTATGTCATTTTCAAAGTCCACCATAAGCTTCCACCGTGTTTTCAGTTCTTCAATCCTTTGGTCAGCTAAAAAAGTTCTTTATTTTCCCATCCTCAGCAAGTTCTCCTCGTTCTATCTTCAGATCATGAGTTTCAGTGGTCCACTAATCTGTTTATTTTCTTATCTTCTTTTCTTTTCTTCTCAGTATCTCGACTTGGTGTTTTCTTAATTTCTTAGAAGTTAGCCTTTGTGTTTGTCTATACATACCTCAATTCTTATCTATTTGCCTATGTCTGTACCAATCAACAAAGGTATTAAGATCAGTACTCAATCTCTATGTCCTATCTTGGTTACTTAATTATACTGATTCATTTGGCTGGTGATTAACTCAACCATGGATGGAGCTGTACAAGAGATGAAGTGAGTAGTACTCACATGGTCCAAGAGATTGTTCTACTCCTGTGCACACACTTGGTATAACAATACTGAACACATTCATTTATCTATTCCTAGCTTATTCTAATATTGTCTCTATAGTTTGGCTTATTTTCTAACAGACTTGTCAACTAATGGAAGTTATGCATGTTAAATTAAAAAAATCTAAGAAAAGGGAACAGAATGGCTATTGTTCATGCTTCTTATTAGTTCTACCAAACACCACCCAACTTTTATTTTGTTGTTAAAACTGTTTCATTCAACAGGCATATCTTCCATTTTTTATCAGGGAGAAATACATGTCATCCTTTCAGAAACTTTTTTCAAAACACTTCAAACTCTTTGATATACTGATATTTTAAAAAAAGTATTAATCATACTGGCTAATAAATATGAGCTGTAATACAAACGAGTGAACATTCAGGGCGTGATACAAGCCAGCCTAGAAAGGAAAATGAGATGCTGCGAAAGAATCCATTTATTCAGTCTCTCAGAGATTCAGATTTCTAACACATAAGACAGATGAATGTTCATATATATGCATATGTTTTGTACTGCATAGCTCAATTCTGGAGCCTGTTGGGATATCTAAGACAAGGAAAGATGAAATTCGCAGTTCAGTGATGCCCTTAAAATACCTTTTCTGCCTAAAAAAAAAAAAAAGAGGGTATTGCTTATGACTTGATTGACTGTGCAGGACATGAATTTTAAATAGATTTTCTCTTTTCCCAGTCATCAATTTAGCGAGCAGTATAGGTCTTTTTTCTCTTTTTCTCTTGAATCAAGTTCAGAGAGATTCGCCTGGTTTGCATCAGTGACAATATATATTTCATGACCTTTCGTGTTTCAGATTGAGATAAAAATCTTACTGACTTCTTTCTCTTACTTTTGTGGTCATTTGCTGTGAGCCGGTGCCTGGAGCAAATCAAAAGGCCTGTGCGGTACATGACAGGCTGTGGCACGTGCAATGAAAAAGTACCCAATGACTGCATATATCAAGACACTGCAACTAGTGCTTATTTTAATATGAAAATCTATATGAAACTGAACCAAGTATGCTGTTTGATATAATTGGCTCAGTACAACCTATTCTTGTAAAAGCATTCTTTCTGATGATAAGAGCTAAATCCCAGTGGGTGATTATTTCCTCTGTGATTAGAATATATTTTGATTCCCATTATAGATCTAGTGCTCCAGATCTTATGGCTGGATTGTGAGTCAAATGATATCTAGTATTTCTCCTAAAGCCTTCACTCCACGCATCAAATAGATATGTTAGAATAATGTTAGTTCTTGTTTTTTAAAAGAGAAGACTGCCATTCTTCATATATGCTGAAATAAAAATGCTTAGTTGCTAAAAAATAAGGTAACAAGCATCAGATTAAGTGAAATAAATAAAAATCCTCAAGTCATAAATTCATTTTGGAAGTATTTTTTGATGGTTTGGAGCTGGAATATTAAGTAAGCTTTTTGATATTTGGCCCCATCTTTGACTCTTTTTCCTTAAATCTCCAGGAAGTTCAAAGTGAAAATAGCGGATGAAATATCAGCTAACTTCAGAAAAAAAAATTCAAAAATATCTTGATGTTCAGATAACTCAGTAATCTGTTAATCTGTTGGCTTTTTTTGTTTGTTTGTTTTTTGCATTTTCAAACAAATAGAACATATAATAAAATTTGTTACTAAAGCAGTTTATTTATTCTTTTCCAATAGTGTAAACTTAATGGATCATAATCTAGATTTGAATATTACTCAAGGGCAACACTCATCATCCTTGAATAACATCAAAATTATATCAAGTACCATTACATGAAACCGTAAACAGTTGAGAATATAAATCTGCACTATTTCTCAATGCTACTCTTGTAGAGGGTGTAGAAAGTATTTAATAAATTTACATGTACCACTAGAAAGCTCCTACATTAGAAACACGACAAGTGTATTCAATCACAAAACATATTGTCAAAACTATTGTACTTAAAGTGTAAATACCACAAAAGTTGTCTCCATGAAAAAGTCCCTGCATCTGTCAGTTCGTATTGGTATGACAGCTTGTTTAGGAGTGGGTTGAGCAGCAGATTTTAAACATTGTTTATATCGGAAATATTTCATCACAGTACGATCACCCCAAATGCCACCCAACTGTTGTTACATACCTCCATAAATGAAGTATATTTCTGTAGTCCAGACAAAGTTTATGTAGCTTTGCTTTTTAGTAGCTAAAGTTGCACTTGCACAGCATCTGCATCAGGCGAGTGATGCTTTCCTGAAACATCTGTCCTGGAAGTAAATGCTCTTTCTCCAGGACAGGGTTAAACAGCTCCTGTCACTCGTTCAGATAGAATCCTACTGTCTGAGGCCTACAACAGTGATTACACTGACCACAGCGGACACTTGTGGTGTTTCCTAGTCCCATTTTTCTTTGTAAATAATGATTTAATGTATTGTTTAAGTAGAAAATACACGACATGAAATGACAGGAATTTCCAAGTAGATGCGTTATTTCTGGTCTTTGTGAAGTTCTAGGCCCTGGGGCAGGGGATGGATGGAGCAGAGGTTGAGGCATAATTTGAGTAAGCAAAGGCCATGCTTTCCCCTTACAGCCAGGCACTTATCATCAACAGCCTGCACCCGGAATGGACATTTCCAGAGAAAACCGCTCCCCTTTGCTTGCCCGCTTCCCCTGGCCCGCCTTGGAGCCAAGCACGCACACTGCCCTAGCCGTCTTTCTGCTGAGAGGAAAAGCGCAGTGCTGCGTCTTCGGTGCGAGACCACTTGTGCGGCGCAGTGACTGGAGAAATCACGGTGTCAGTCTTGCAAGGAGAACAGAAGGGGAAGGGTAGTGTCACACGGCAGTAGTTCCTCTTACTACAAGAGATCTGTACTAATACAGAGTGACTAGTATTCCACATAGCATTTGTTCAGTAAATACCATAATTATTTTATCTTTGCAAGAAGACATCTTTATCAGGACTTTAAGAGAGAGAACTAGCCACAGCTGAACAGTTGCTGAATCCTCAGAACACTTTGATCTATGTTTATGTTTTGCTTGCTTCAGATAGATCATTTAAAGCTTTATTTAAACTTAAGCAGAAGCAATAAGACTACATACCTTAAAATCCATGCTTCAAAAAATTAAGTTTGGTTATATTTGCATATTTCTTACCTTTTTTTAGAGCACCAAGACTTCAATAAAAGTTAGCAACATGGCCTGTCTACTGTAAGTCATGCTGCTGCAGAGTAATAATTCCTGTAACTAATATTTGAAAAACTTTAGACATACGACTTGATAGCACTGCAATCATTAGAATAATAATAATAAAAAGAGAAATTGTATTTGGAAAAAAAAAGTTTCTTCCATCTGCCTGCCTGTAGATTTAATCTTTTGGATACTGTCAGAATGTATTAAGCTTCATACTCTGTAAGATTTCAAATTACTTGCCATTGTCTAAACAGACCGATGTTTGTACATGTGAGCAGCAATGTATTCAAATTATGATATGAAATTGATATTATTTCTAAAGGGCGGGTGGTATTTGTATTTTCTGTGTATGCCAAGGGTCTAGATGTCGGTGCGACAAGCAGTGAGATAGAAGACTTAAGAGTTGTGTAAGAGGGAGTAGAAAGACAGTCAATATATCAATAGTCGTGTGTTTATTATCTGTGCTGGCAGACGGTAGACTACTAGGTAAGTATGAAATAGATTTCATAAGTCTTCGTAGTTCTAAGGTGACAGGTTGCTTACTTGATGCTTGAATAAAATTCTCCTGTTGCCTCTATAACTTTTCTTGCTGTTCTTATAATATTAAACATGATTTCTGTGAACTCCTATCAGTAGGACTTATTTACATTATTAAAATATATTCATGTAGATGAGGTCTGCAGCAGGGGCTTCTTCGTATATTAGATATGTGAGCATACCATTACTCATTAGTGAGATACATAGTATCTTGCCGCTTAAATGCCTCACACATAGAACACTTTCAAAATGGTAATGTAAATACAGAAGTTTTCATAAAATAAATATTTCTGTGCAATAATAATACTTCTAAATTTTTGGGCCGTTAATATTTGCCAGTAAATGTAGAATAACATTTTTTTAAAATGATTGTATTTATTTCTTTTGAATCAGATTTTCTTACCTTTTTACAGATTGCATAGGACACCATATAAAACACATCCTGGGGGTGGTGGTGGTCGTTTCTGCCTGTAAAATGGCTTATTGTAAACTATTTTAATAACCTTTTGGTGCCTAGGAGGTTTTCCCTAAAATTGTTTATACACTGTTTGCTCACTACTAATCAAATACTTATCGACTGAGGATTGTTCTAGTAAGTGTTAATACAGTACACTGAAGCAATCAATTTTCAAAAGACATGCTGTATCTATATAATTAAGAGACTAATATAAAGAAAGTAAGTGCACCTAGTCACTTTTTCTTTTTTTCCTGCAGAAAGTGGAAAGTAGTAAAAACGTAAATGGAAGGTGAAATAATCTGTTTTCTGTATCTCTGGTACGTAGATAGATTAAGTGCCAGAAATCAAAGGCACTGATGTGAACTGAAGTATTATCTCAAGTGAAACGGCTTAGTAGCTTGCAAACCAGATAAGCATTTTATTGAGAAAGTGACTAATTCCCATTTTATCTTTTTCTTTTTTTTACATAAACTTTTATAATTTATATCCATTTCAGTTTCAAGAGTAAGTAATGTCATGAAGACTAAGGATGCAGTTTTCTAGTTTTATATTCTTTAAATAAAAAGCCTTTACTTAACGTGGAGCACAGGAGGTGACAAAGCATTTTTTTTAAATTAAGAAAGATTTATCTGCTAACTTAGTCATAGTATAACATGCTATGTAACTATTATATATATATATAAAATATATTTGCTGTCTGCTTCATTAAGTTGATAGATAAGTATGGGTTATATTTCTAAATGCACAAAATTAATGGAATTGCTTTTTAAAAAATGTTTTAAAATTGAGTTTTTCGAAGGCTACAAAGTGCAATACTGTGAATGATTAAAAATGTACTCAGCAATTCACACAGATACAGATATGTTAATAAATGTTTTCTAGGCTCACACATGTAGTGAAACTAAATGAATTTGAGAAAGTTTTTCATTCAGAAGAATCACTAATAATGAGAGCAGTAACACAGAAAACACAGCGCTGTCCTTATTGATAACTTTGGTTTTGTCATACTGATGGAGTAATCTCCAGCTACTAATCTTCTGGACAGTGGTATTGAAAATTTCTAGGTATTGAGTAGAGCTAATCTTACCTTATTGATCATAGTTATCTCTCTTTCCTGGGATTCAACAGAATGTAAAGAAAACAGATCTGTTTCATTTAGAATACTTGCATAACATATCCTGTGTATCCCGCGTTGAAATATTGTATTCATTGGATTCAACCACACTGAATGTATATGAATAAGATTACTGCTGTTGATTTATGATGCGTATCAACTCGAACCACGCAGTACTACATCATACTGTGTTTTAATGATTCATATGGACTCGTTTATCTTTTGCGCAGACATAACAAAATGAATTTGTTTCTTGACCAAGACTTTCAATGAGATAGTTAATTATGTAGCTGAGAATGCTTTGTGTGTGTGATAGTCCAGTTTTCTGTGAAACAAACAATTCACTTTAGTTCCTAGAGCACTTTTGCCGTGTCATGAATGTTTTTTCTTTATCATGCAGGATATACAATTTTTTGTTTAATTTCCCTGATTACAGGGAAATCAATTTACAATGAATGTCAATGGTAATTCACTTTTGCAGTCCTTTGGTAAATGAAAGCTTATTGATCATAAATTAAAAAGTGAAAGAAACACTTCTAATGCTTATTTTCACACTACTGTCTTGCTGAACTAACAGCACTCTTAATTCCACTCTTAAACTCGTTACACTTTGGGAACTCGTAATTATCACGCTAAGCTGTGTGATATGTTAAGATGTGAGGAAAACAGCGCAGCGCGTTGTAATTCTGAAACAGCTTGCTTGTAATTAAAGTCTTCATAAATCAGGTAAGTGATAGCAGAGGTTAGATTTTAAGGAAGGTGTACCTGTAAGCTGGCTGCTTCTCCTGAAGGCTGTGCACAGTCCAGTGTTGAAATCATAGTCCAGGGGCTCGGGGATCGGCAGAGTAACCCAGCTGTCTAGTTGGTTTTTTGTGGTTGCTTGGATGAATCTGCTCACTTGACCGAGCAGTACTGTGGCATGTCCTTGGTCATCAAAAGCCCCAGTGTCACCTGCCAAAGGGGCAATGTGTTTGCTGCTGTCACTTCCCGTTTTGCTGACAGGTCAGACCTTGCAGGCAGAATTCCCGCAGAGCAGAGTGTCCAGGTCCTGTCCCAGTGAACATATGGAGAGCATAGACATCAAGGAGGATCTGCTTAGGGCATTTGCAAGACGTATTTGCAGCTATAAAACCACATCCCTTTTCTCAGAGCCTTCCAAGCCTTGCTTAACATATTCTGGTCTACTGAGATGCTCTACTTAAGGAAAACTCTGAAGTGTTGGAAACTATTGTGAATTTGCTAATTAAATAGAAGTTTTATAGAAATCATATTATTCCTCTTCTCTGTGCTCCAGCTGATTTCTGAGTGAAGCTTAAGATGACTGTTTTGATGTATAAATCCAGGATGGGGCTGCTCTTGATTACAAGGAGAGCATGATTTCTTTTGCATGATTTCACTACAGATGCTTTCATCCCTTTTACTTTGAAAGAAGTGGAAGCTGGCAAGTCAAATTTTTAAAATGTGAAGTAGCTAAAAGTTGTATCAAGGCCAAAAGCTGTGTTACATTGACAGTGCAGATCAACAGATCTCTAATTAAATACTTATTGTTGCTTAATTAAGGATGACTGACAAGGAGGAAACAATGGAGCCAGCGTTTTCCTTTTCTGTCCCGTAATTCCTGAAAGTTCTTATTACCTGTGATTGCCTCTATATTAGTACATGTGTCAGAAAACAGTTTCTGAAACTGTTCTGTGGCTTTGAGACCACCTGCCAGTATATGGCTTCTTCCAGAAAGCCAAGCTCTCTTACATCTCCAAAGCAGGGTGTCCACATTGAAAGTCCTCCCTGTGAATGTTCCCTGGCCCATGCTAACCCCGGAGCTGTGTGGAGACATCACTCAGAGACTGCTGTTTGGCTCGGGTCAAAACGGTGCCTGGGACAACAGGCTAACACCAATGTGAAGGATCATGTGCCAGTATTTCGGCCCAATTAGGTCTTTTTAATTTAATAGTATTGCTGTAACATTCTGTTCTTTTAGAGAGAGTTTGTTGCAGTTTTGCTTGGTTTGGCTTTCCATTAGGAACTGCGATTTGGTACAGAAACCGTGTAGTTGTGTGTCACGTTGAGTGATTCCCAGCATCAGTGTACATGGTAGCTGTGCCTCTGTGGAAGTATTCTTAAAACCAACACGTATTACTGGGTCCTTATTTTTTCTGCATGTTCCTCCATGTGTTCCAAATATCCCCCCATACTTGTTGCATGCTTTTAGGAGCTGTTACTTGCCAGGTTTGTCAGTTACAGCAGGAGGTGTCTGCCGAGTTTTTCAGAAGAAAGACTCCAACTTTGTAGTGCAGATACAAGTATGGATGCAAGTATGCTGGTGTAATTTTGATTATACAAAATTCAAAGTTGAAAGTTGAGAAGTGAGATGGATTTAGAGGGACATTTGAAATTTGCTTTTGATTGCTTTTGTTATTTTGCAAGTTCAACTGCTAATTATCCATTTGGAGAGAGAAAGAATGTTAACAATTCCATGCTTCCAGACATTCATATGAAGTAGATGCTAAGAATACCAATTTTTAGATGAGCCAGAGAAGACTTCAGCAAATTTGAGCTCAAAGGAAACATTCTTCTTTACTTCCTAATGAAAAAATAGGACATATATAATGACAAAAGCAGAAGTAGAGAATAAGGAAAGTACTATCTCAGACATTGCAATAGTAAGAGTTTTAAGTTTGTACATCAGTTTCAAAATGAAATGTGTTACCTCCTGCCTGCCTATGCGTGTAAGCAAAATCATGCACATAGATCCTCACAAAAGGGGGTTTACATGCTTATTTCATTTCCTTTGCTTTCCCTCCATAATAACACTTACACATTCACTGATGGTAACAATTCCCAAAGGATGCTATTGATAAATGTTGTGAATATTTTACCAACTCACCTTAAAACAAACAAAAGCACACACACAAAACAACAGTTTTATTTCAGGAAAGAATTACTTCAGTATTTGAAGATGGCTACTTGCTATTGCCATTTTTGCACTTCAAAATAAATGCTCCAAATATCTGTAAGTGTTTTAAAATACAGGACCTAGTAATTTAAACAATGTATTAGCTTTTAACCAGCTTTTAACCAGCAGACTACTAGGTCCTGCATAAATCTTTTCTTTGTAGCTGAAATAATGTTATGAAATGGCCCAGATGGAGTTTCAAAACATGAAGTCAAACATCACCTGTATCAATAGCACTCAGGAAGGCCTGCCTATAGAGATGAAGTTTCCTTAAAATAGTTTTGTTCTAATACGTACTGAAATCATTTGTTTCTAAATTTGGCCTATCTTGTGACAAAAGTTCTTTTCAGAGACTATTTTACTCCTCGGTGATTATTTAATTTTCATTAATGTTAGTCGATTATTTACAGGCAGCTTCAGGAAAATAAATCCTTTGTTGCTGTAAAATGAGATGTTGCTTGATGGATATAGAGTCTCTTTCATTGTGTTTCCGTAATCAGAGTTGTTAAATTTCAAGCAAAAAGACTAAGGAGCTTTTTTGCATCTTTATTCTAGGAGAGTTCCTTCAACATTTTCCTTTGGCAACTCTGAGGACTATAAAGAAGATTATTTTTCTGTCTTTTTCTTTTATGTCTCTAGGAACCTATGATACAGTGATATTTTCCATGCCTCATGATCATTCTTTTTCTGCTTTATCATTTATTTCTCATTTCAGGGATTTCTTACAGGATGGTGATAGTGGCAAATTATTAGTAAATTCAATTTGAAGACAACAATTTTTGAAAAAGCAACCTAAGGGCATCCTGTATGAAATTACACTTTCAGAAGTTCAGAAATTGCAAAGTGAAGAATTTCAGTGGAGTGCAGCCCATTTGTTTCCTGTGTTAGAGGCAGCCAAGCCTGAATCATTGGTCATGAGAAGGTCAATAAAACAACATTCATTATTTGGGGAAGTGAGGCAGGGCCATCTGTCAACTTCACCTTTTAATAAAATTTGCTAAAGTAGATACACTGCAAAAAAAGGGAACTAGCTTACTTAGACAATTAGAATGACCCTGGCAGTAACTTTGCCTTTATCCTCACTGGGATGTCAGTCACCACTTTGCTATAGTGAGGCTATTTCCAGACATTTTACAAAAGCTTATGTGATTAACTCTGTTTCTTGGAAATGGTTTCCCTGAATTTAACCATATTCCAAAATGAATAAGGGTATTCATGACAAAAGTCTGCAGGATCAAGCCTTTGTCTGGGGAAACTAGTGTATATACTAGTTCATATGTGAAATTCTGTTCTCTCGTCTGTGGGACCTGACCTATGAGAAAATTGCTCAAGAACAGGGAATAATTGAGACATTATTTGGCAGTTATAATGACCAAGCTATAGGATATTGCATGCAAGAGTTCTTTGCTACATCCCCTGTTGAAACTCTGCATATGTATATTGAGTAATATGAATTTCAGCTGTTCAAAAGAAGAGAAGCTCCATGGCTATGATGTGGTTGAATGACGGCAGTCTTGAGTTTTGGCCTTTCCTAGCTAAAGCTTTTATGTATGACTCTGCTATACGCTGCTTTTTTATGTAGGTTTGGTGTTAAATGAAACTCTTTTTTGATTTACTTAGACATATGCCACTAGATTTCACTTTTACTGCTGCACTGGCCTATGATAATAACGGTAGGACTTAACTACTTAATCGAGGTTGGTTAACTGTGTTCTATAAAGAAAGAAGCATGTAAAGACGTTGTCAGATTCAACTACAGTATTAGGATTATTGTATAATCAGCAGTATTTTGTGTGTGTGTGTTGATGATTTGTATACTGCTAGTGCAGTACATTTATTTTAGAACTGTAAGCAAAGAACACATAAATACACTTTTGAATTTATCAACTATTATTGTTTAACTATGAAATCCCACACAAATCGTTTATCCTCTCTGCCTCTGTTCTTTCAAACAAAGATAAACAAACTGTAGCTGACTACAATTATGTTCCTTAAGAATCAGTGGGTTTAAAACACTTCGCAATTGTGAAATATTGCCTCTGAGATAAATTATATAGTTGTAGCAGAAGCATTTTTATTTGGTTGAGTCTTAAACCTGAAAGTTGTGGTCAGCAAGCAGTATAAACCATATAAAAATACTGGCTCTCACGTTATCATTTATTACAAGTACATGTCTGTCCCACTCCCCCAGTGTGTGACAGATTTGAAACTGCAGTACTTGGGAGCATTCAGTTGCATGTGTGTGTGTATTTTCGGAAGTATTTAAGAACCTTACAGTGCTCCTTTTCCCTGCATATTGAAGAACCTTAGAATAGCGTTGGACTGTGAAGAACATGGTCTCTGATATATATTTTTATTATCAGAATCATAATCTTTACAGATATATTTGTTCATATACATAGTATATGGAAACTTAAGTATCTTGTCTGTTTTACTTATTGTCTGCTTTCTGAGACTTTGAAAAACAATTTTAAGAACCTTTTAAATGTAGTTATCACTCTTACACAAACATTTTAATCTGCCTTTTAGCCTTTAATGAAGGATATCAATAATCTCAGTTATCTCATGTAATACAGTTAGAGAAATTGGCAGCACTTCCTGTACTCTGCAGGGGCAATGGTATGTGTGCTAAACTACTTAAGCTATGAGTGCCAGCTTCTAATATTTCTTGTGCTGCTGAACTTCCCCCAGATCCCTCATGCTGGAGAATTTAAACACCAGAATTGTTTTGTTTTCATAATCCTCTGAACCAATCTCTCTAGAATATTTTGTTACAGTTAAAGGGAAAAGCATGCTTCTGGAAATCTCTCCTTTGATTACAAACTAACAACAAAATACTGCAATCTGTCTTCTAATTTCAAAATCTTTTCAGCAGCAACCTTTCAATGCTTTCATACCATACTCCAGTGAAATCCACAGAAGACAAATTTCCAGAAATTTGTGATTAATTCTGGAGTAGGAATCAGCTTTCTGATAGCCTCAGCTCAGCACTTCTGAACATCTTGCAATGATAAATTACAATATATAGAATTTTAAGTATCAAAACTAAAGATTTGCTAATGAAAAATACTGGACTTAAAGCGTGTATTATACTGACTTTCAAATAGTATTGGGAATGAATTTGACATATTGCTTTACTGAATGTCTGAACACATCTTTTCCATACTTGACTGATTCTCTGCATATGCTGCCAGAACTGCATTTTCTCTTGCATATCTTATGCAGGTGTTCAAGAATAGTAAATATCATGTCTGTTATAGTTGTTCAAAGGTGTTTGACAAAGCTGAAGGAGATGAGAGTACACTAGAAGAACAAGAGAATTTAAAAAAAATTCACCTCTTATTTTTTTACCAGTCTGAAATTACAAACTAGGAAACTGTTTCACCAAAGCTCTTCACAGTCTTCTTGTGGGAGGACATATTCTGAGGGGAAACACAGACTTTTCTTGTGGCCACTGAAACAGAGAGAGATAACTGTTCAGTCAGTGGAAGTGATGCTTGTGTAATCCCAAGCTGAATTTCCTTTAGGAACACCGCAGAGACCAGTTAGCAGAGTAGAAGCAAACAATGTGGTGTGCATATGAGGTGCAGGGGCTTATTTAAAATGACATCAAAAATGTATTAGAGATATTTCTATCATTTATGTCTCTTCACATAATCTTTTTATGAAATAGGCTAATGATTTTAGTAGCTTTGTTTAAAAAGCCAATCTTAAGTCATCTCCACGTTGTCAGCCTAGTTTTTAGAACACAGCTCCTTTCACTTAGAAAAATATTTTATCCAGAGCCCATAAAAAAAAGCTGTTTGAGACACATCCATTCTTTCAGGAACATCATATATTTCTTCACTTTATTTGCAGCATACCTGTAACTCACTTGCTTTTCTGCTTCACATACTATGTCATACAGCTTTCAATTTAGGTGGAGAAATACTAAAAGCATTGTAGAAAATATTTTAAAAATCGGGGTCTAATGCTCTATCAGTCACTCAGGATAAATACAAACAAATCGTTCCTCATCAAATGAACAAGTTTACGGTGCTCAGCACTCCTTGAGCACCCTAAAGTTTACAAATTTAGTTTTGAAATGCATTATTTCCTCAACATTTAAAAAGAAGAATAAAATTCCATCATCTGAGAAAATATTGACAGTAGCCGTTCTCATCACTGGGCTCTGAAACTTGTCACACGTACTGGTGACATTTCATTCCACCAGTGGAGTAATATGAATAATATAGTATCCCTTTTTAGAGAAAAGGAAGTGTTTGTTTGTTTGTTTGTTTGTTTTTGAAAGACGTTTCACAGATATCTGCTGATGATACCTAGAGAGAAGTGGTGTGCTTCGGGGCTTTTGGTTCTTTTACACGTTTTGGAAGAAAGTTTATTCATGTGGAAACACAGTCATCATTCCATTCCCCCTAAACTTGATTATGTTGCCTCTTGCTCAAAGTTTCTCAGTTTCTAATGGCCTTCCCACCTCGTTTCTTTTTTTTTTTTCTTTCCCTGTTAATATTTTGTTCTTCTGTAGGTTGCCTTGGTCTTTCCAAGCATTTCCGGAGATCTCTGTCACCGTGCTCAATAATCAGCCTCAGCTAAAGTTTCTGACTTTACCCAGTCTTTTATCACAGTCACCATCATCCTTGCAGTACGTTCCCTATTTTACATTTTCTGTGTTCTTACAGTCTTCTTCTACCATTCACTTATGCATTGTGCAGCCCATTCTCATCTTTGTCGTAGCCAGTCTCCCTCTCTTTGAAGACAAGTTTCCTTGTCCTAAACTATTTCTTTAAGTAAATCTACAATTTATTCTTCATAATCACAGGGCAAGTTCTCATTCTCTAGTAACCTTTTTCTTTCTTTGTACAGAAATGGGCTATTTATTTACACATACAGAGGTGCAAAAAATGAAAAAAAAAAATGTTTACAAAGTCTGACAAGCTATAACCTTGTGTGAACAGCATGACTATAAAATGGAATCTTATAATAAGAGTCTACAATCCTCATAACAGGCAATATTATCGGTCTTGTATATAACATACGTGGCAGAGTTTATTTATAATACTGTCCTGATTTATTTGTAATGAAATCCAGAAGATAAAAGAGACTTACAGGGAAAATCCATGTCTTCTAGATTGTATTCAGGAAGTTTAGAGACATTGTGTGGTGCCTTCTGATTCACCTTAGGGGGGTATTTTCTAGGTAATACATTCTCCATCCTAATAACTGTTCAAGATGGCAGAGACAGAGTTGCTTCAATATTTGGGAGGACCGTTGGAGCAATTAATGAATCAATGTTTGGAAGACAGTTTTAGGGTCGAGTCTCGGCCCAACAGAACCTTTTTGGCAGAAAAAGAGACACTGGTGGGGTGGTGAAGGAGTCTGCAGCCTCTTCTCTGCCTCCTTTCTGCAGCTGGGTGCATTTTGCCGCAATGCCTCACCAGCAGGGAGCATGCCTTGCATGTAGATTCCTACTAAAAGCACAGTTACACAAACCATGGAATATGTCCAGGGAGGTGTTTAGCAGCCTTCCTTTCTGGAAGGTGCTTAGTATCTGTTCTAAAGTAAATCTACTGGGAATTAGGGGATATTGTATGGAATGGGGGGAAATCATAGCGGATAGTATGGCACATGGAAATGATGGGGTGGCTCACCTAATAAATAAAAAGGAATCTTCAGATCTGTTCCTTTAAGATGCACCTTTTTTAATAATGATGTAATGTGTTTCATCTTCCTCCAATCACCTACAGTTTGATTTTAGTGTTTTAGGGTGGATAATAGAGTTGTGTGGTTTGGAGGTTGCATCTCGAACTGAGAACCAGACTAGTGAATGCTAGGTGTTTGTGTCAGGACAAGAAACAAACTATGGAAGGAAAACGCAATGTATTTTGTGGGTAGCAGTTATGCGGTAGTCCGTTCTTGGCCTCTTTCTTCTTACTGGGCTATGCGAAAAATACGGTTACTGCAGCCCTAGGGCCATGCTGACACGTTATCTGTGGCTCCAGCACTACTGACAGAAGACATTCCCATAGCTGATAAATAAAATATAAATCTGCTGGAGTATAAGGGAGGGTTATCTTTCCTGTTGCTAAGGACCATGATGAGTCTTCTGTCCCTGGAGAATTTTTTTGCTCTATTTTGCTGTATTTCACATAGAGAAAAGTATATACTGAACCCCCCCAAGGTTGCCATATTTTATTTACCTTCTTTAAGGGAGCTACTTTTCATGGTTAAAATGTTAATAGCGTCCTTTAATAAGTAAGATCCCCCAGTCTTGTTCACTGCTGCACATCTACAAAATTTGTAAGCTGTAATAATACCTGACACTCTTTTACAGTGGCACTGTCTGTTGTTGAGTTAGCCACTGAAGCTTTGGTATGTACTTTTCTTATACTAAAAGAAAAGCAATTAAGTTAATACTGGATTTTAGAACAGCAAAATAATTTAAATGTCCTTTTCTCCTCTTATTGGACACAAACTGTGCTAATATTATTGCATTCTTGAAAAACTCTTCTGCTTATCGGAGTGGGAACCCAGCTTCCTTCAGAAGAAAAGACTGATATTAGTCAATGAGAATAAGTAAGTTTTTTCTGGTAAATGAGTGTTAAGGAGCTCAAAAGAGAAATGATGTATCAGTAACAGGAATTCACAAGAGAACATAGACTTCTTTCAGGAGCAGGCCTTTTGTGATGAGCTAAAGTTACTAGAACAAATTGTAAGAGCTTCCTCAGCAATCATCTCCACATCTCCACATCAACGTGGGGGCTTTCGCCTCCCAGCACTTTCATGGTTTCTTCATGGATAGTGAAAATACAACAGTCAACATTCAAGAGAGCGCAGCTTTAAATATTAGGAGCACACTTGTAGCCAGACGAAGTTTCTTGTAATATGTCTGTGCTTGAGCCAAAGCACAAGGATATTAGTAAATGTGGTGTATATGAGACAGGAGCCTCTCTTGGTTATATGGATTTGTGTTATCAGGAGTTAAACTAACCTCTGATAAAATAACTGGGAAAGCAACTCTAGGGTAGGACATACTTCAGGCCATGATTTAAATCACACACAATTTTTATTCTCACATAATTAATTTACTGACAATTTACTTCATCTCTCATGTGTTAATAATCTCTTTCGGAATTTCCTCAGTGCATGTAATGCACATTTAAAGATCAATGCTTGCATACAAAGCTCTGTTAAATGATTGTTTGAGAATTCAATTTGAAAACAGTTCATTGTAAGAACGACCCATAATTTTCAAGTGTATTTCAAACAAGGTTACCATCCATTAGCTAGATTGTGTGCTTATTTGAAGGTAACAGATAACTTAAGAGGCAAGGAAAAGAGAGAAACTGATTGTTTGGAATGTCATGGATAGGGAAACTGGAGGCAGGAAACAGTTGGAAGCATTTTTGATGGTGTTTTAATTTCTTCTTAAAAGGTCATTTATTTTATAGTGTAGAACACGTTTCACATTTAACTCGTGATTTAGTATGATAGTAAACTCAACCTACAGTATGACCCAGTAATTATGTTTAAAGAAAGCCTGATTAATTTTGAGCAGAACCTTTCTCTTTCGAAAGTCTGAATCGTTCTGCAGTCTAATAAAGAACAGCAGGACATAGATGGTAGGAAAAATTCTGCTTTTACTGGCCAGGAACAAAAGTAGAATGATTGGAAGATGGTAGATGTGAAATGGAGAATAAAGGCTGTCTAGGAGAGAACTTGCAATGCGATGTGACTTACTGCAAATAGCTGGATGTGACTGTTTGGCTTTGCTTGCACACGCGATTTTTGCTTTCTCTAGTAACCTGTCTTTTTCTCAACCCGTGAGTTCTTGCACTTTTACCTTTCCGAATCTCTCCCCCGTCCCACCTGGGGAGAGCAAGCGAGCGCCTGTGTGGTGCTGAGCTGCCTGCCAGGGCTAAACCACAATAAATGTAAAAGCTAAAATTGTTGTTGCAATTTTTCAGGACTCAGATGTGCCTTTTATGAAAATTGTAGCAGTGTTCTGATCATATAAATTAATTAATAATGTAGCTTTAAAGATTTTAACTCAGATTTATTATTCCTGTAATTCCACTGAACTCATAAATAACTATTCTCTCCCATTTTATGTTTCATGGTTTCTCTTCCTCATCCAGCTTTCCCTGTAATCTAGCATAATTACACTGTGAAACGATCTTTAAACATTAGAGATACCGAAAGTCTCTCATAGGTCTAATTCAGCAGAATGTAGGAGCAGATTTGTAAGAAAAAACATGCCCTAGCTAATCATTTCAGAAGCCGTAGACATACATGTTTTCTCCAGAGCATACCATACATATCCAAAGCTGCCTCTGTCCTGAGTGCATGGAACTTGTAATGTATTCCTCTGCCTTCAAGTCCCAGTTCGCTTTTGCAAGTTCAATGTCCTGAAAGTTAAATCCCCAGAGGGAGTTCTCACAGTACATCTAACGTGTACAGACAAGCCTGAATTCATCACTGAGTACAGCAACAACTACATCTGCATGGAAAAGGAAAAACGATCAAGTAAGTGTAGGAGTCAGTCTGGGGATGTAATCATACAGACACATACACATATAGAATAGTTCAGGTGGGAGAGACCTTCAAAGATCATCTAGTCCAGCTGCCTGACCACTTCAGAGCTAACCAAATGTTAAAGCATACTATTTTAAAGCAGTGAAAAATTTCTTCACTGAAAAGGTTGTGAGGCATTGGAACAGGCTGCCCAGGGAAGGGGTTGAGTCACCATCCCTGGAGGTCTTCAAAAGATGTGTAGATGTAGTGCTTAGTGATATGGTTTAATGGTGGACTTGGTAATGTTAGGTTATAGGTTGGACTGGATGATCTTGGAGGTCTTTTCCAAACTAAATGATTCTGTGGTTCTGTTGAGGGCATTGTCCAAATGCCTCTTGAACACTGACAGGCACAGGGCATCATACACCTGTCTAGGAATGCCCGTTGCAGTGTTTGACCACCCTCATGGTAAGCACTCTGGGGTGAATCCCATCAGGCCCTGTTAAGGAGCTCTCTCTGTTATGCTCTTTGTCTCATGTATGACTATGAACTTTCCCCTGTGGTATTGATTTTGTTATCTGTTGTCACATGGTTTGTAAAAGTCCATTTAAATTTTGCCATTAAAACGGTGTGAGAATTACCCCAAATTGAACTTGACTGCTGAATGAACTTACTTAAAAGGATTTGAAAAATAGTAGACTGAAAAAATATATTGCCCCATAAACTTGTGTTTTAGACGTTATTTAAATTGTTTTAGTTGTTATTTACATATGCTAGGAAAAAAAAGGGCAACAGGAGATTCTTTGGTTGTCGTAGTCTTTCACATAGCTGATATTTCTCAACCTTGCAGTCTTTATAAATGATGAAATCCTCACAAGTCAGTGCTTAATCAAGATAAACCCTTGCTTCTCACCAGCACTGCTAAAGTAACTTGGTAACTACTGTACCCTTCTGCACTCTGTCATTTTCCTGTAATTCAGTAAAAATTTCCTGTAATTCAGTAAAAAATGCATAGGATCTCATGATGAAGGTAGGAATCCCAGTAGGTTATGTGAGAGGGATGATAAAATCCCTACATTTAATCTTTTAAGAATACTCCAAACTTTAGATCTCCATCAGGACTCCTTTCAGTATGGAGCTGCCCACAACATCAATTTCCATCTTCAGTGCAAGTTTATGACACGGACCTGATGCATCCGTTCTGCTACTAAAATCTGTATTTATATTTCTTAAAGAAAAACAAACACTAAGGGATGTTTCTAGGGATGTTTCTGTAAAGTGATTTGCAAAGATCCTCTCTTTTTATTTTAAGTGCACAACTTCATACACAGAGCAGCTTCTTCATTAGCAGCACTAATCAGTAAAATGAGTGAAATATCCTCTACAGTTTCATGCTGAAACAGAAAGGCAGTTGCCACTAATGAAATTTATTTATAATAATAAACAGAGAAATTAAAATGAAGTTTCCTTCCATGTTTTATTGATGAATATAATTGAGTCATCTGACATACATAAAACACTATAAAGACAGTCTACAAGTACATTTAAAATGTTTCCAAGATGGTTATTAGCTTGCACCTATCATATGGTTGAGAACATATTTATTATTCTTCCAGCATGCTGTCCTTTGAACAAGTTGTTCAAAATAATAAGAGCTAAATTTGGCTTATTATACACAATTTTCTTGAAGAGTTAGGAAAGGCTAATTAAAAAGGAAAGACTGAAAAAAATCTGTTGGAATGTAAAGCCCACACAGAGTTCTTGTCTGGTAAGCAAGATGTGTCTGGGTCTCCTGTGGTGTATGAGTAATGAGAGGAAGATAATTCCACCATCACTCCATTTTAGAGGGTAATTAAAGACCCAATAAGACATCATAATTTGGCACTGATACCAGGTAAAATAAACCTGAAGGATTTATCATCTTGTCTTCTATCTGCACCCTCTTCTGAAACTTTGGAATCTACCATAATATTATTTGCACTTCATCATCATCATCGTCATCATCGTCATCATCATCATTATTTTGAAAGATTGTCTGTCTAGAACAGTTCACAAAGGTATACTTCATCACCTTACTCAGTTTTTCTTAATACCAAACTGTCTACAAACTGGGAGTGTAATTCTGTAACAGTCAATGATAGGTAACCTTTGTCTTTCCTGCCTTATGTCAGAGTCCAGCGCTCTCTGAAAAGAATCTGAGATACTCCACACGTAAATTGAGATTGAGAATAGTTCTTGGGCCCTTGAAAGTCCCTTCCGACTGCACTATTCTAAATCTAAACTTACGGTCATCCAGTCCAACTGCCTAACCTCTTCATGGCTAACCAAAAGTTAAAGCATATTATTGAGGGCATTGTCCAAATCCCTCTTGAACACTGACAGGCATGGGGCATCAACCACCTCTCTAGGAAGCCTGTTCCAGTGTCTGGCCACCCTCACGGTAAAGAAATTTTTCCTAATGTCTGGTCTGGACCTCCCCTGGTGCAGCTTTGTGCTGTTCCCTCACATCCAGTCATCTGTTACCAGGGAGAAGAGACCAGCACATCCTTCTCCGATTCCCCTCCTGAGGAAGTTGCAGAGAGCAATGAGGTCGCCTCTCAGCCTTCTCTTCTCCAGACTGGACAACCCAATTGTCTTCAGCCTCTCCTCGTAGGACATGCCTTCCAGACCTTTTACCAGCTTTGTTGCTCTCCTCTACCAAAGTTAGTTATTTGAAGTTACCTGATATTACACAGGTTTTTGATTTAGCAGAGATCTAGTAGATTTAGCAATGCGCTTAATTCCTAATAAAAGTACAGAACCTGCTAGAGACAGATTTCAAGTAATCCAAACATCAATGTTCCTACTTTGATCAAGTAACATCATATTTTTCTGCAAAAGACTAGGAGGTCTTGGACATAATCCAAACCTCGGTTTTGTTAGCTTGCTCTTTTTAGTGTCTACAGCATCCCATACTCTTTCATCTTCAGAAAATGGTCATCCTGACTGATCCCTGAGTTGGTTGTTTAACCACAACCTCATTCCAGCACTTTGATAGGGTTTTACCTATAGTTGCAGCTTGGTTGAGGTATACATTCCCTCTACCCCTGACTATTTCTACTTCCTTTACAATGTATTTCCAGCCTTCGGGTGCTTGCTTTGAGTGACCAATATGAGATAATCTGCTTGCCAAGTTTCCCAAACAGATTATCAATGTGTTGTCCTTTTGACGTGTACCATACATTTGGTATGGTAGTTTGACAAAAACTGCATCAGACTACAATTTGATTTGCCAGAGCTTTTGTCACGGGCCATCTTCACTTCGCAGTTTGTTGAAATAACAGCAGAGGATAAGCTGTTTCCTGGCAGATTTCAATGGTTTTGCTCTCTGTGTCTCATCCCTGCTACCACCACCAGGACGTAGTGGATGGAAGGGACCCACTGCCTTTTCCTGGTCCCGGCCATCAGCTGTCCCAGCATGGTGGTGGGTAGCCCATACGGTGGCTACCTCTTTACTCCTGTAACTGATTCTAAGAACTTTGTCTGATTTTCTGACTGTGCACATTAGGTTTTATACATCGTATTGTCTGTTACAATCGTTTCTTTTTCTTGTTCTGGCGTGTTAATCTTACATGTCTGCTATCTTCTCCCTCCTGCTTTTAAGCAACTTTCCAACAGCCAGCACAATACTGCTTTTCCCTTTCCGTTCTTCAACTTGTTAGAGCTTTTCCATTTTTCAAATTTATCCCAAATATCAGTGGGATCAGTACAATGTTCTGTGACAAAATAGCCCAGCTAGAATTTTTCCATCTCTCTTTTTCAAATATATCAGCTAGTGTTTTCCAGCCTTTGTTAGCATTCATAATTTATATCCCTTCTTTTGAGAGGTAGCAGTCCTGGCATGAGTCACCTCTGCTAGGCTCTTACTCATGACTGTAATACTAAATCAGAAACCCCATTATTGCCAAATAATTAGTAATATACTTGATAACTTCCACACATGCACCCTCAGGAATATCCTGTGCATGACTCCAATTAGAGTGAGAGTCCAATACACTCTGACCACGTTCTTTAAGTTATTCCACACGTGGAGGGTTCAATGGTTAATGCCAAATTTACTTATTTGAAGTTATTTGACATTACGCAGGATTTTGATTTAGCAGAGTGGTGCAGCAATGCACTTAAATCAGAATGTAAGTACGCTTAGCAGAGTATATTGCAGTAGACAGCTGAATCACCATATAAATGTGAATCTCATTACTGTACTCACCATCATGGCAGTAGAGGTCCCCAAAGGCTGGGAGGGCAGATATGAACTGGAACCAGCTCAAGCCCCATTGCTTTCTTCATAGTTCATTTTGTTGGTTGGTCACTTTTTATACTCTGTGAGGCTGAGCCACATGCACCTTCCCCACCTTGCCCCCTGTGCTGGTCTGGCTAACTCAGGAAGACTCTTTTGATTAACTTAGGGCAAAGCTTTTACAGATCCAACTGATCCATTCAGCTGATAAAGCCATCTGATCCATTCAGGTGATCTAGCTGTTTGCCTACAGCAAAGTCTACCAGGTACCCTTCGAATCTCAGATATGTCCCACGTTCTTCTCTACAGCCTTCCCATCTCCTCAGAGTCTCCTGCCACTGTAGATGCTCACTGATCCATCACACCTTCTTTCTTTAAACCATCTACTAGCTTTTTCTTTTGCAAAATGTGGTGAATAAGTGGTTCATGCAATTGTGTGTCATCTCCAGCTGGTGCAGTAGTTAAAACGAGAGGAGTTTTCAGTCTTCACCATCGGTACTTCTCCCTTTGTGTGTGTCTTTTGTTTTAGATCCAAAAATCAGATTGTGGATGTAGTTTCACCGGTAATTCACCCCGTTTCAGTGTTTATTCATTTTCTCCCACCACCCTAGAACAAATTTGATCTAATCTGAAGGACATACAAGCAGAGAACTTGTTAAAGAGAAATAACCCTCTTCAGAGGAAAACAGAAACAGCTAAGATGTGCTATTAAAAGAGAACTTGAGCTGTTCCACTGTATTTTCAAGGCTTCACCCATACTCCCCTGTTATTGTCATGGTTCACCTAGCAGATTAAGGTCCTTAAACCCCAAATCTAATTTACTTTAACAGTGTTGAACAATGATGCATGCATTCCTGGTAACAACTTTGTGTCACTGTTCCATCAAACATGAAAACAGAGGACCATATTTTACTATTTTCAGTGAAATGAAACTCAAAATGAAATAAAATACAACATTAAATAATAATTCAATGTATTTTTGTTAGTAAATTAAAAAAAAAGAAATTCCAGCATACATACGATTTACATTTCATCTTTTTTTCATGGTGTTCATTGGTAATTTTTTCTCTAGATGTTACATTAGCAAACACATTCCCTTCAAGTTGCTTCAAGCCACTTCTTCATCCTGGAAAAGTGGTTTTCAGATTCTTACAAAAACAAGTTTCTTGAATTTGATCTGCAACTGCAGTCAAAAAATTACTGAGCTCTACAATGCTAATTTTGTGGTTTGGGAACTGGCCCATATTAGTTACCAAATGATTTATCAACTGCTGAGACAACTTTTTTTTTTTTTTTTGCAATCTGACTTTGAAATAGAATGGCTCTTCCAGGGGTACTTAAATAAGACTAAGAGTTTGCTGACTTTAATTGCCACACCTATAAATGTCCTGATATGGGGTAGCAGCTTTAATTAGATGTTATATTACACTGTTTCTTGAATTTTAAAGATCACTTTTAAGCATGTGTGTACATTTTCTGTTTGTTGGATGCTTCATTAGCGTAAACATTTTCGTATTTTGATTTATATGAATTTCAGCTTTTTGATGTAAATGCACATGAATAAAAAGAGTGCTCTCTTCAATAATATATATAAGATGACACTTGGGCCACAGTGTCTGTAGGAATTATACATAAGTGAAGCTGTCAGCATTAATCTAGCTTTTAAATAGCAGGTACCCAATGAATGACATTACATTTATGAAGAATTGTGAATGCTGAATGTACACTGCTGCTAATGCATGGTACCACCATGATATCTATTTAAAAGTTATGATTCATTGCAAATCTCTTCAAATGCAGTGCTGGTCTAGATTAATGCACAAAATGTTTCCCCATGGAAGAAAATCATTTTTTAAATTAAATTACACTTCTCAATTTTAGAGCTGCTATTTCACTTCCAATTTAGATTCATATATATTTGATTACAGAACATAAAGAACCATAATTTCCAAAGACAATTAGAACAAAACAGATAGCTTATCTCAGCTTCAGTCTTAGAGCTCTTTAGCAATCACAAATACAACACAATCGTACTCATAAATCTGTAACTCATAGATTTGATTGTATTTTTCCAATTCTATTCTTCATTAACATGAAGTATATTTATACCATAAAGACATCACCTTGAAGTACAAAGTATTTACAGTTAGTTTAATGAAGTTAGTTCAATTCAGATATTCTTGAATTTATATCTTAACTTTTATGATTTTCAAATCACATTTTCCCATTTTCGTTATTTTTTTTCCTCTTCTGTAACAAACTACTCCCTTTCATACTTTTAAAGATTCTAAGGATAACCTCAATCACTCATTTTCTCTGGATAAAGCATTCATTTTCTCTGACCAGTTCTGCTTCAAAAAGGACAGCTTTGCTTCTGTACAGTTTGTCTCCTGCTCTGTGAGTTCCACAAGCTTCAAGTGAATATTTCCACAGGTTTTACTACCAGACTTTTGTTATGCTTTATTTTGTTTTAGTCTTCAGAAATGTTCCAGCCTTTATTCCTTTTTCCCTCCATTATACCTTTTCAAGCCACCTGTCTTATCACAGGCATTGTTCAATCATTAACTACAGTAGTAAGATTAATTTAGTATTCTCCCAGATCTGGAGATTACATGTCATAGTATAGATAGTATATTGTTTTAGACATGCATAGAAGCATTGCCAAAATACAGAATTTAATTAATTCTGTTACGTGTATTCATACTTTAAGATTACCCAGATTTTCAGACTGTCAAATTAAACTAACAGTACCAAAAAAAGCTTTCCAAAAAATACTACATGAAACTGAGATTTTGTCCACGTGTTTTTTTCACTTTCAATTTTTTTATCACTCGTATGTAAAAAAAGTAATACTCAAGCCGCATTTTTAGTTTGAATGTGTTGCTTTATTTATGTTGAATGGTCTAGGGTGAATATGGAATGATGAAGCAAATAGAGTAGCCTGAAGCAAAGTAGTCCAGCACATGTATCTATTCAAACATGAATAATAAATTGCACGGGGAATACTAATATTTTTCTACATCAGCCTATTTAGGTTTAATATGTACTCTGTCTTGTTATAACTGAATAGAAATAAAGGCACTGAAAATGATTTTCAGTGTAATTGGTTACCCTCCCATTGAAATCATAGAGGAATATACCTACAAAGGTAGTGGCTGAACTTGGGTCTAATAGATTTCTCTACTAGATAATAAAATGAGACACATACTGGTCTTTCCCCACTGGCATTCTTATTCTACTATAATGAACCTTGACAAATGTTCTCAATTTGAATCATTAGATCACCTCTCTCACTCCTTAGGAAGTGAATGCAGTGAAAATGACTTCCTTGGAAAATGGAATAAAATAGACTTCACCAAAACAAAATGTTGATATTTGATAAAATGAAGCCATCAGGGATAGACCCAAGAAGGACAATGCTAAGAGTTGTTATCCATAAATGATATATCTTTTGGATATGATGGTATTCATTTCCAGAAAACATATCCATCATGCTGTCTGTACTGATGGTTAATAATGACATGTAACAGCTTGTGTAAAAATATTGGAGTGAAATCTTTATTCAATATAATTAAGTCAGTGTTAGTTTCCTATGGAAAGCTGTTTGTATTATCAATACAGTTAGTATCCAAGCCTTTACCATGTCAATATTGGGCTTCATAGAGTCATAGAATAGTAAAATAACCTGAGTTGGAAGGAACCCACAAGGATCATCTGAGTCTCCAGGAGTTGGACTCGATGATCCTTGTGGGTCCCTTCCAACTCAGGATATTCTATGATTCTATGACACTATGAGTCCAACTCCTGGTTCCACACAGGACCACCCAAAAATCAGACCATGTGTCTGAGAGCTTTGTCCAAACAGTTCTTGAACTCCATCAGGATCAATGCCGTGACCACTTCCCTGGACAGCCTGTTCCTATGCCTGACCACCCTCTTGATGCAGATCCTTTTCCTGATATCCAGCCTGACCCTCCCCTGTCACAGCTTGACTCCATTCCCTCGGGTCCTGTCGCTGTCACCAGAGAGCAGAGCTCAGCGCCTGCCCCTCCGCTCCCCTCGTGAGGAAG
>VXAA01006397.1:521829-554423 GCA_013399115.1 Anseranas semipalmata
ATAAACAAAATTCTTGTTCCTTTTTTTTTTTTTTTTTTTTGAGTATAGCATATATAAGCTAATTAAGGTGTTTTTTCTGTGTCTTCAAGCTTACTTGGTTTTAATTGCTAGAATATTGTTTTTAAATTGAAGTATTACAATTCTAAATAACAACAGTGTATAGCAAATAGTTCAGCAAAAAGTGATTACCAAATAAGCAAATTTCCACCTTGCCTCCATGTGAAACTTCTTGGAGTCAGCATTCTTACATTCTCTTAAATAAAACTACTTATAAAAAAAAAAAAAGAGTTTTTTTCCTCGAACATTAGAAAATAGAAACTAACTGATGAAGCTGTGATATAGTGCATGTGCCAAACATTATTAAGTCTGGTGAGATGGAGGTCTTAGCACCTATTTCTTCATGTGAAAAAGGAGCATAGAGACCATCACTGGAAGGAATCTATATAAAAATTCAGACCTCCTAGCTTTGCTGCTGAGAAATACATAATTAACTTCCACTCTATTTCTGTTGTAAGTAAAAGTGAATTTAATATTCTGCTTCAGATCGGTAGAATACTTTTATCTGTAGAATACTTTTTATGCCAGCATATTACAACCAGCATTTCCTGAAAATCCTGGAATCCAGGCTTATTGCTGTTCTATCAGGGTTATTTTGAAACAGAATATTCGCATCTTTTCTTCTAGTAGGTTTACGGTATATGCATCATACTCCACAATACTGACGTAAAAGCCCCACTGCTCAGAAACTGGGTACTTGTTTTATTCTTGCAGTGGGCTTTGTGGTAATACAGACTGATTGCGGATTTTCTGAGCCTGCCGCAAGCAGGCCAGGGTTAATTAGCTCTGTTGTGCTGCGGTGCTGAATTCTGGTGTGTCAGCCAGCTTGTTCAGACCTACCTCAGATACCTCTTATTTCCTCTTCCTCGCCATATCCCTTTTTGAAGATTTATAGTAGAGTGTAAAGCCATTGAAGGTTAACTGGTCTAGAACAAAAAATACAGAAACTGAATATGATTGTGCATCTAGTGCTTAGTGTGGGAACGGGAAGCTTATATACACTTTATAAGAGACAAAAACAGTAGTAACATGGACCAGAATGCGGTTTTCCCAGCTTGTGTGCTCTAACCATAAAGCTCCAGGTTCGCTTTTTCTCCTGTTCTGATATTTATTTATTTAGTTAGAGTTCTTGTCGGTATGGTTATATAGTTTCAGGAGGAGGAGCGACAGATGCCCTCAGCCCCAGCCCTGGTGGCCAGAACTGCCTTTCTCATGAGAAGTTTGGGTATCTGCGCAGTGAGGGGCAAAGCGAGCTGTTGTAGTCTGCATTTTTAATACTTTGCAAATTGTGGAACCAAACTAGGTGGTTCATGATCTGTGCAGGATCCTTCATGATCTATAAAACTGTATAATCCTCATGAATTTTTCAATTTAATACAAGGATTCATGGTACTTTGCAGGATATTGATGACTGACAGAGCTCTGCAGTCTAATATTTTTTGAGATCAATTACGCAGATTTTGGTATAAAGATATGGAACCTAAGAGGATGGTTCTATTATCTTCTCCATTTGCCATCCTGGAGCATGCCCAGAAAAGTCACAGGTGACCTTCAGGAGGTTTCTTGGGCCTAGAAATTCCAATTATGGATAGACACAGCGACGTGATGCCCTGAACACAATGTCTGGAGATGGGAAAGATGTGACTTTGTGCTTAGCATTTCCATATTACTAAGTCCAGGCAGTTAGGTGTGCTGCCTTAGATTGCTCCATAAACTATTGGATCCCGCTTGGATCTGTTGAATTCAGCCCATTTGCTCCTGATCAAACCTTCTGAGATCCAGGTTCCTGGTTCTAGCTTTATACCCAAGATAACAAGACCTTTTTTATTGACCTGCCAATCCCCCAGATAGAATTAACCTCATGTAACCGTAGACATTTGCAGTGCAGACATGACCTAGAATCCCTTTATATTCCGTCAATAGAAGAAGTTAGAATTCATCCAATCTATTTCAGATGTTTGCGTCAATTTGAGAGGAATTATAATGTCGAAGTATCTCTTTCTACTGACTGCCTTTAAGGAAATTTAGATTAATTTACACTATGCACAACAGCCTTTTCTCAGATTTATCCCATCCTCTATTTCCATGAAATAGGGAAAACACCCCACAGGAAGTATTTGCTTAGTCTGTGGGACTAGGAGCTATATAGGACAAGGTATACAGATGCCAATCAATGAAGTCAAGTAAAAAATTGTTGAATATATTTCATATATTCATATTCTAGAAAATGTGAAATATTGCAGGAGGATGTGAGATGTAGTCAGCTATAAAACCCTGTGTATGCTTCAGGATAAGTGGAGAGACTTGTGCTATGCAAATAAGAAAGCATAAATTTATATGGAGAGATGGGATTTAATTTCTTACATTATAAAATATCCCATTGCCTCCAGTAGGATAACTCATGCATGAAGTCCAGAGAATAAGCATTACAGGCTGCGGCATTACTCAATGATTAGAACAGAGCAAAGCACCAAAATGCTTAAATGCTAGTTGTCACAAATTTATCAGAGGAACCTTATGGATGCATTCTACTGGAGGGGTCAAGTCTATATGGACAGTTTTCTGACCTTAGAGAAAAGGCAATTATAGCGGTGTATGCTAAGTCTGAGTCTTTTTTTAATTCAGTATCAAAACTGCTTGCTTTCTTTGTCAGTGTTTTTCAGTATCTAATCAAGAACAACAGCATTACAGATTTTAATTTCCCCTGATTTATCTAATTTAACAAAAGAGGTTAAGAGAGCTGCTTATTAATAACTTCTTTTTTACCCTCTGCAATGTTTTGGAAAAAATGTTTTCTGCAAAATTGTACTCAGGAGTGAAAAGATATTAATAATTATGAATTGATTTACATAGAAATAGGCTCATTATTATGTTGGCTGTACAAAATTATTCATTGTTTAAAATTTTAAACTCTGTTTTTTATTTTAGGGGATTTTTTATTGCTTTATTGAGTGTCCCGTAGCATCATCTCTAATTGGCTTTGGGTTTCCTAAAACTCAGCCACAGATGTTTTTTATTACTTTAACAAGAGGTAAAAGCTCTTTCTGTTATACATGCTACTTTTCAATTGATTTTTAAAAGGTTAAGGGGACTCCCTTTGGTGCCACCTGTCTCCAGATAAAAGAGAAGGGAGAGTTTGGTAAATCACATCTTCTGTCATTCCTCTATAGAATTAGCTACACTTTTTTTTTTCATTTAGTTTCTAGTATTTCCAAGTAATGTTATGATTTCCTCATTGCTTTATTTGCAAATCATAAATTAATGCATGGAGAAAGCTGCAATAGTTGTCCGTCACATCTCTGAAACATCTTGTCATGCAGCAAAATATAATACATGTTCACTAAATAGTGATATTGGCTATTTCACTTACAAAAAAAAAGAAAAAAGTAAAACCTTAGGAGTTATATTATTTAATTCCATGACGTTTTTCACTCATAGACTATAAAAAGTCCAAACATTGGTATTTATAGTGTGAAAGTTACCCACCCGTTTAAAGGGTGTGGAACATAAGTTGTGACTTCCTCTCTGCCTGAAGGGACCAAGGCAGCATGGGGAGTTTGCTGTCGCAAATAATTGGGGCTGCAGGGGGAGGTTTGACTCCACCACAGCAGAATCCGCTGGTCTGAAGGGAGGGCTGGGAGTGAAAGATGAAAACCAAGTAAAGATAAATAAATGCATTTTATGCTACGTATCTAGGACCAGAACTGAGTTATGCATTTACAGTTTAAATTTTTTTTCAGGAATACTTCTCTTATATTCTCGTGGCACGTCAGTAACATGTTATAATTACATACTGTACCGCTACTACATACAAACAGCGTAAACACTCAAAATAATTGCACGTAAAATCCATATTACAAAACTAAGTTTCAGTGTTCTCAGAAATGTTAGAATTATAAGTAAAAAAGTACTCTGAGTTCTTTTCCCCCACAAATTAGCATTTTATGGGTACTCTTGGATGAATTTGGTTTTGATCATCTCTGACTTTTACTGTAAGGTTGTTAGTGTAATGGCTCTACTTTGCTACAAGTGTGTCTCACTTAAACCATATTATTTAGAAAAAAAAACTCTTTAGAATCTGACTGCAACATTGTGGGTTTTTTTCAGTAATGAATGGTTGGTCTGACATGATTTGAGACATCTATAATTACACCTTAAAATAATTAAATGATTCAGTGTCTGTAAGACAGATGGCTGTATCACAGAAACCAGCTTCACAATTGGCACTAATTAACACTCTTGCTGGAGTCTCAGCAGTGGCCAAAATATTAAATGGGTATCAAAACTAAATTACTCAAGTCAGAGAGAGCTTGTCCAAGTCGATATATTGATAAGAGATTGTGAATGCCTTAATTGCATGTGTGCTTGCTCGTATTTATTTTCTGAATGCAAATAGGTGACTTCACACTCCTGTAAAGATAAATATCATATTTCCTATTAAACTAAAATCAAAGCATTCTGTGAACTGAGAGAATGCATTCTAGGAGCTAAGAGCTCCATGCCATTATGTTAAGAAATAAATGTGGCTAAAACCAAACCACAATTAGTGTAAAAATGTGTATCTATATATGTCACTTCTTTCTAACCATGTTCGTGTATAGTAATTTCTTGAATCTAGTTCCAGGAGTTATGGCTTTATAATACTTATTTCTTGATGTAACAAAGATATAGTTTTAAAAAATAAATAAATGCATACATGTAACAAATACTAGAAGCTTAATGTAGTAATCTTATGAAAAGTGGATATAAAAAACTACATTGAAGAACCTTACTAACTGTAGGGAAATATCCAGCAACACTTGCCATCAGTTTCTTTCAGTTTAACGTGCGGAGCAGGCCTGCATATTGAGCAAGCGCAGTGGGATGAAGGACCACAGCAAGTCTGAAAGAATAATGAGTTCAATCTGAAAATAAGGTTCTTCCCACATGGACCTTGACACAACAGGCCATGGTAACTCCGTGGTGATGCACAAATTACGTGCATATGTACAATCTGAAGGAATTCAAGGCATGAAAGCAAAGATACTTTTTTAATACAAATGTATGAATGTTTTTAATTTGACTATGCAATGAAATATAAAATGCCTAGTCAATCAACACAAAAATTTTCCACAACTCAAGATAAAACTACACTTACTCCATTTTACAGATTAGTGTAAAGACAGTTACTGAAGAAGGGGGAGAAGGTATAGGGAGATAGGTTCAACGGACTTGCAGTCCACTATGCTATTATTTCAGTGTGCAACACTGAAACAGAGAAAAGAAAAACATCCAAAAGAAGACTCCATTGCTTATTTCTCTTATGAGCATTTCTGTTCCTTTCTTGAATTATAGCAAGCTCTAAGAAATCATTTTGACACCATGTTCCCTAGTCTTTGTCTCCCTTCACTTGTCACCTCTCCTTGGAGTCTAACAAAACTCTAATTTAACCTTCCAGTGCAGGTGAATTTACACATTTGCTTTTTTGCCTTTAATGTTTCTGATTAAACGAATCAATTCTTGCCAATACTTTTTCAGGTTATTTTCACTTAGAAGAACATTTTTACAATAAAAAGGGTTCATAAATGACTGGGATGTCTATGAATGGTGCTCGACTGACATCTCTGGAGTGATGGTACTGTAACTTGGCCAGGGGAAAATCTATAGTGTTAGCAGCTGTTTACTGTCTCAATAATTTTCTTCAGCCCTTTAATAAATGGGAGAATAATTCAGTCTCATTTCTGGTAAATGAAATAACAGCTTTTAATTGTGTAGATAAGGATTTACTAAGGAAGGGCTTGCTTGTATGGGGATATTAGTTCAAGGCAGTGTGTGAACATACATCATATCGGATGTGTTTGAGGATGCTGTGAGTATACAGTAAATGTGGGATGGTATACTTTCAGACTTTGAAAGAGAAGGAAACAACTTTGTCCAGAGACTTTTAAACACACTGATGAAATACTTGTGCTACCTAGTTTAGTCATCAAACTCACATGGCTCTGAAATCAAGAGGCTTAGCTTGTTCTGCATCTGCGGAGAGAGGCAGAAAGCAGTTCAGAGCCCCTACCTCTGGATTCTGCATGCTGGCTAATCCCCTTACTCTCAATCACTCTTTGAAGATGCCTATACTTCTCTTGCTTTATAAGTACGTTTCAGGGATGCTAATGCCTTACTATGCAGGGGGAGTTAGTGTACAATTGCCAGCAAATTGTAGTTCACACAAGTGCACTTTGCACAAACCTCTCAACACAGGCTACCTTTAAGAAACAGGCTGGTCATTAGTTTCACGCTAACAAGACTGTTACAGAGCAACCAGAGGTAGCTTGCAGTCCATAATCATCGTATTTAAAAATTGAGAAAAATGCTCTTATCAGTTGTTTGGTTTTTTTTTCAGTATCTAATCAAGTCCTAATCTGTATAAAAAGTACACTTTGTTCATGAAACTTCATGTGTGCTGAAAGGGAGTCTAAAATTCCTAGAACGAGCTCCTCACAAAGAAACCCTGATGGCTGCGAAACACATAGAAACTACCCGTGACATAGGAAGTCCCTGAGCTGCAATTGTTGGAAGATAAAAGAGTGTGAAGGAAGTTTTATCACTGACTGCTTGCTCCATTCCTGCACTTCTCCCTAGGTATGCATTATTGGCCACTGTCTCAGACAGCATACTGAAATAGCAGGCACCTTCATTCTAAACCAGAATTTATTTCAGTGTTTCACCGCTACTAGGGGAAGGCAGGTCTTGTTGCTTCAGGTATATCAGCATGGGTGATATAAATGACATTTCTAGACAAGCCCATACAATCCAAAAACAAAACAAACAACAACAACAACAGAAACAATAGCTAAACAACTTTATTTGTTAGATTAGATTATTTATATGCTGCAGAGCTTCCATAGTATTGTTATTAATGATGTGTTAGGATGCTTAGAGCTTTGGGTAGGCATCTTTTAAAATTATTTCAAATGAAATATAGAAGATAAAAATAAATAGATTGCAAAAACTATGTGATACGGAGAAACAGTAGATACTGCCTTACCTAAAATTGAAAGCACATGACATGGTGTATGTAACACATATATAAGATAGTCAATCATTACTGTACAAGCCATGCTTAGTTTAAAGGTTGTTTTTTATCATATATTTACCATTTATTCTTCTCTCCTATCATAAGAAAGTGAAAAATAGCAATTTCCCCAATCAACTATTTGAACGCATGTTAAAGAAGAAGAACAGTGAGAACCATGTTAGCAAAACACGGTACATTCAGGAGTAGAGAGACTTAGAAAATCTGATAAAGTCAGAGATACATATCTTGGTGTGCAGGGATTCTGACAACCCCACAAATCAAGGCAGGGTGCTAGCTTAGACACGTCCTAAAACTTCCTGGTGCTGCCTCAGCAACGTGAGTAACAGAGATCCCTAATCTTGTGCAATTAGTTGTTTCCGCTGGTTCCAATGCACATTAAAGTGCATGATGTCAACTGTAGGCTGGAAACAAATCAAAGGTGTGCAAATAACACAAGAACTTCATGTTGTGATCCCTCGCCATATGTTTCATTGCTTATTACAGTTCTGAAAGAGTTCAGGTTGGTCCGTGATTGAAGGATGATCCAAACATGCAACTGAGATCAGGGTCTGTAGCTTACGGCTTTGTCGCGTGTGTGATCCTGAGCTCATATTCCACTGCCTCCAACTGGGACGTGCTCATTTGTAAAGTGCTTCAGGGGTCTTTGTGAGGCTCAGCTAGCAGGTGCTTCTCAGCATGGTGTGATTTAGCGGAGGAAAGTTGTGCAGAGTACAGTTTTACTTTAACAATTTCTACAATGATCATCTTTCCTGTGGTTTTCAATTATATGTTTCACAGTAGCAAGAATCTCCTTGGAGTGGAGGGACTTGGAGATAATCTGCGCGTGCACTGTTTTTTTCACTGAACTGGAAAAAAAACTAACATCCAGTGTTGACCATGATAAATTCTTAGGCATAAACAGAGTTCATTTCATGGCTCTACAGGCTCATAGTTATAAGAAGACTTCTTGGCATGTTTACTTTGCTTGCATTTAGTGAAAATACAAATATCAGTCTTCTGTATGTTGTCCGGAACTGTACATTTTAGTACTGTAATGGAAAAAACAGCTTTCTCCAGATCATATGTAGAAAAAAATGTTACTGCTGCATGAGCAAAGAATGATCAACTCAACGTCCTTTCAATTAGGAACAATCAAGCTCTCATCAAACTTTCCATCACACATTTGTTTCTGCAGTGTGACAAAGATCAATAGAATGCTCTTAGAGAAACGTGTTCCATTTGTATTACAGTAGGGACAAAAAAAGTTTCTGGGACCATTTATTTTAACTTGTTACTTGAATTGGAAAAAATACTTTAAAAGATCCTCTTAATATCTCTGAAGAGATCTGATGTCATAAATTGTATTTAAAAATAAAGATATAAGAGAAAGTTGTGAGCAAGAAGTATTGTGTTGACTATTGTCAATAGTCCTGGCAGGCAGCTGAGCACCACGAACCTGCTTGCTCACTCCAACTGTGCCCCAGCTTTCTGGGGAGAAAAGGCAAAAGTGAGAAAACTCATGGGTGGAGATAAAGAGAGTTTGATAGGTGAAGCAAAGCTGCATTTGCTAGCAAGGCAAAAATAGGAATTCATTCACTATTTTGTGTTGGAAAGGCAAGCAGATGGTCAGCCACTTTTCTGGAAAGCAGGGCTCATAACACGTAACAATTACTTGGGAAGACAAACACCATCACTCTGAACATCCCTGCTTCCTCCTTATTTTCTCCCAGCTTCTACTGTTGAGCATGATGTCATGTGGTATGGAACACCCCTTTGGTCATTTGGGGTCAGCTGTGCTGGCTGTGTCCCCTCCCAGCCTCTCGCCCACGCCAGCCTACTTGTTGGTGGGACAACGTGAGAAACAGTGGAGGCCTTGGTGCTGTGCAAGCCCTGCTCAGCAGTAGCTGAATCATTGTGTTATCAACAATGTTCTGGTTACAAATCCAAAACACAGAACCATAGTGGTCGCTGTGAAGAAAATCAGCTGCTTCCCAGCCAGACCCACTACGCTGACATTCATATTTCAGCCTGAATAGTAGCTGTGACTAAGATTCTGATACTGATATATATATATATATATTTAATGCAAAGCAAATATTGTAAATGTAGGGTCATGAATAGGAAAATGGCAGTCATAAAATAGGAACTCTTAAGAATTTATTGCCCTAGGCAAACCAAAATTATTTCAGTCTTCCAGCCCACAGCATTAAATATTTTTCTATCTTATGGCAACTACCTATATGTTAAAGTTGGTCTGTGGGCACAGACCAACAAGGGGCACAGACCTAGCAATAGTCTTTCATTTTGTACACTGAAGTCAGACAGTTATTTAAATATCACAGAAAAGAATGGAATAAAGTATCTTAAAATGTATAGGAGAAGAACACATTTTTATGTATTCATTTTTTTAGCAATCTGAATCACTGTTTTCTGAATAGATACTGATAATTGGCCAGTTAACGTGCTGAATACAGATTTCTGTTCAGTGTTTCATTAAGTGAGTAAGATACTGTTCATTCAATCCTAAATAATTTTGTTTTATTAATAAAACTTTGTACTTTAACAGAATGTAAGCTGCTTAAAAAGCAAAAATATAAAAGCTTATGTATTTTGTCAATGTTTCTGCTTATTCTATGGAGACAACAGAAATCTGATTTATTTTCTCTCCAAATCTTGGCCTTCTGACATAGATCATATTAAAAATATGTCTCCAATGAAAATTACACATTCAAGAGGTTTGTTTTGGAAAAGCCTTCTGTACTTGACCTAAAACAATTCATTGTAGTATTGCATGATATTATTTAAGACAGAATTATTCCTTATAAGAAGAACGATAACATCAAAAATAGGAAAACTTAGGTAACTAAGCACAAAAGCATGATCCAGCTGCAGTATGAGCCTGGTGACTTGTCCTAGGGACTAAGTGTGCTCCTGGTCCCTAGGCCACCCAGTTTACTCAGGGAACCTAAATGCTGACCTCCTGCATCAACTCTAAGCTCCAAAGAAGAGGTACAATTAATAAATCTTCACTATACTAAGAAGGGAGGGTGAAGGAAAAGCTTGAAATACATTCTCAAGTTCCCTAATAAGATACATGGTTGTTTTTAGCAGTACAACAGCTTATACATTTGATATGCAACTATAAGTATTACCAGTATGCTAATAAATGAAACTAACGCATGGAACGTTTATCAGAGAATCATAGAATGGTCGAGGTTGGAAGGGATCTTGACCACCCTCCATGACTGGAGGCCATCTGCTCCAACCCCCCTGCTCAAGCAGGGACACCCAGAGCAGGTTGCCCAGGACCGTGTCCAGGCGGCTTTTGAAGATCTCTAAGGAGGGGGACTCTCTGGGCAATGTGTTCCAGTGCTCCATCACCTGCACAGTGAAGATGTGCTTCCTGATGTTCAGACAGAACCTCCTGTGTTTCATTTTGTGCCCATTTCCTCTTGTCCTGGCACAGGGCACCACTGAAAAGAGCCTGGCTTCTTTTCTGGCTTCATTGCACCGTCTCCTCAGGTACTTATATGTATCGATGAGATCCCCCCTGAACCTCTCTTCTCCAGGCTGAACAGTCCCAGCTCCCTCAGCCTTTCCTCATAGGAGAGGTGCTCCAATCCCTTGGTCATTTTGGTTGGACTCTTTCCAGTATGTCCATGTCTCATTTGTACTGCGGGGCCCAGAACTGGACACGGAACTCCAGGCAAAGCCTCACCAACACTGAGTAGAGGGGAAGGATCACCTCTCTTGACCTGCTGGTGATGCTTTGCCTAGTGCAGCCAAGAATACCATTACCCTTCTTAGCAGCAAGGGCACATTGCTGGCTCATGTTCAACTTTGTGCCCACCAGGACCTCCAGGCCATCTGCTTTCCAGCTGGGTGTCCCCCAGCATGTCCTGGTGCCAGGGTTTGTTCCTCCCCAGGTGCAGGACTCTGCACTTCTTGTTGAACTTACATGAGGTTTCTGTCAGCCCATTTCTCCAGCCTCGCCATGTCCCTCTGGATGGCAGCATGGCCCTCTGGTGAATCAGCCACTCCCCCCACTTTGTAATAATCTATAACTTTGTTAGAAAATCTACCTACTTTGACATGTATTTCTCTGTTAAGAGTATACAAATTTGAAATAGCTTTTGTATATACATATTTTCATAAAGCTCTGATAAAAAGCACTGATATGGCCCTGGTATGTGACTACCTATTTAAATACAGTTATGAAGACATTCATTATCTCTACTGAACATACAGTTTCCAAAAGTTGACATTCCATACTGCAATTCATACTACAATGTCAGTCACAAGTGCTGTACATTTTAAAGTTATAATCTATTTTAGTGACTTCTTTCTCTGAGGTTTCCACTTAATATTTAGTATTTGACATGTTTACCAAGCTATTTTCAAAATTGAATAAGAAACCTTTAATAAAAGTTTTCATTTTATTTGTGCATGTTTGTATGTATGGAATGTATTAAGAAAGCAATATTTTGGAGCAGGATGTCTGATTTGTTTATAAACATTAATTTTTCACTGTGGCTTAGTACAGGATAGGATCGTGAATTCACTTTGGGCATTACTTTGTACTTCATCATCTCCTAATCATATTAAGAGGAGTTCATATTAAGCAATGCATTATTATTTCCAGCAATTTTATTTCAAGCATTTCAGGGAATATAGCTATTTTGGTGTGATAATTTAGCATTAATAATAGAACTTTGCTTAAGTTCCATTGCTCTTTATACTCTTCTGCATGAACCCAATGATTGGCATATTTAATGAAATCTAATACTGTGGCATCGCTGACCACTGGGAATATTTTAGCCTCAGCCATCCAATTAAGTGTAAGGAAGTGGGATCAAAATCAACCACACTCCTCATTTGAAATTAACTACAGCACTATTAGGAAAATCATCAGAAGAAAGTAATTTTCTACCTTATAAAAACGGTTATCTAACTGTCTGAAAATATTGCTAAATTTAGCTTTTCTTTTGTGGCAGCTTTCCTTGCAAATTTAGCAATTAACAGGAATGATTAATGCTGTAGGGAAAAGGCAGCTGGAACTGCATATATATACACAGCAATATTTACCTGCTGAAAATAGTTCTTTTGCTTAGGCTTCTGCTGTGTGGCTGAACACCATGTCGTAACCCCAAAGGACTAGTGCCAGCATGTCCCGCTGAACCGCGATAGAGTAAGCGTGCTCCTGGGAACATAAAGCCATTGGTCGGCATCACGAGTGGGAAATAGGCTCTGAGCTGTTAGTAGATGGAGTGCTTTTATAACGATAGCTAATTTATAAAAGACTTGTGTTAATTTGGTGCTTATCTTGAGTTATTATGATTTTATGCACCATTATCCTTTTTTACATTTGTTTAAATATCTAATATCTGCTAACACATGGTGTTTCAGTCCTTAGGGGAATGCTTGCAACTGAAGTTATGTTGTTCTCTGCTCTGTAAATCCTTTGATGTATCAGCTGAGAAAAGTTTAATGCTCTGATTTGCAAATGAATAACGTGCCATGGTTACTTCCGGTTCTGTCAGATTTTTGCAAAATCCAGCATTGCTAGACATGCCCCCTGGGAACCAGGTGAGCAGGGAACGCATGCTCAGGAACAGAAGACTGACAAAATACTGTTTTCACTGAAAGAAGAGGAGAAGCTCTGACCGAGCTCCATGAAACCAAACTCTGCCTGTGTGTAATCTCTGCTGTGTGTATGCCTTACACCACAGAAAAACAAAGATGCAGCGTACGATGGCCGTAACAAGGTTTGTTCTGTGCTACAGGGTCACTTGTGCTTGAGGCTTTTAATGTGGTTCACATGAAGGATCATTAAAGCAATACTTTCTCAGCTGCTAGCAGCACGAAAAATCATTTCATACAGCTGTGCGTGCTTGTAGCAGGCAAAGTTCATATATGGTCTGCTAAGAGGGGAAGTGAGATTGAAGGCAATGTGGAAAGAGGAAAGCAACAAAAAGGGAAGAGACAACTATAAGGGTAAGCAAAAAGAGAAGGTGAGAGAAATTCAGCCTCCAGGGCTGATGATGGAGTATGAGAAAATACGGGGGCATGAAGGAAAACAGAAGGGCAGGGCAGGGAATGAAGTTATTAAACATGAGACAAAAGAGACTGTGACACAGTTTTGGATGCAGGAAGGCATACAGTTCACTTTTATATGGACATGCAGGAAGAGGCCGAGTCGTTTTTTATGTCTGCATAGGATATGACTGTATTTTTGTCTCCAGTAGGATGTGTCCTGCTTTTGTTTCAGTCTATGAGAGTATTGCTTGTTGAGACCATTTCACTTCGGCTTTCTTAGAGAAGTTATCTGGCACCAGACATAACTTAATTTTGGTAATCTCTGTGAACTGCGAAATAATAAACTCAAGTGAAACATGGACAATTTTGATAGGAATTATGATTTCTATTTTTGGTCCTAAAATAATTCAAGGAGTGCAGTGACATACATCTTATATTGTTGAACTTAATTTAGTTATCACTCTTGTCTGTATTCTCTCCCTTACTCTTTTGTACACCTTCCTTGTAGAAAAGCAAACATTGTTAAAATGAGTGGACCTTTAGTAAAACAAGTTGTAATGAACTAGAAAGCCACACTCTTAAAAAAGGCAGAATATATTAGGGAAATTGTTTGGCTACCAGTTATCTGGCAAAATTTTACATCCTCCCCAGGCCTGAAATAAAATAATTTATTGTAGAAAGCTGGGGAAAAAAAAAAAAAAAAAAAAAACAACAACCTGATGTGTGCCAGAGAACCATTTCACTAAATTATCAGTGATTGGCATACAATAGTCAATAACCATCAAGGACGGTATTTAGACCAATCAGTGTCTGAAAAGTGCAATTGAGAGTAAAGGTACAGCTTTAGTGTCTCTTCTCTAATTCAGTAATTACATTAAAAGTGTTCCTCTGCCTGTAAATAAATGATGCAAAATAAAGTGGCTGAGCTTATTTTCCTGCATGTTGGAGAGGTGCAGGGAAAGGAGGGCAAAAGCAGGGATAATCTGCAAATTTACTTTATTTGATGTACAAAACTATTTGACTTGATTGGGAAAGGGTTGCTCTGCCTTCTGCCCAGCTTCTCTCCCAAGGTGAAGGAGCGTGGGACGGGCAGTGATGTGGCAGCGCGTGTGCCAGGGGGTGAGGGTGTGTGCCTTCACAGGGGTTGGGGAGCCAGCACATCACATCGTGACACAGCAGAGCAGTGTCAACAAGATACTGAGGCACAGCATCAGCAAGACTGAGCATGCTTCTAGATCAGGCTGTGGTTAAGTATCTTGCCACGCCAGTCATCAGATGGAGTGAAGCCAGGTGGATCCCTGTCTCTGGTGGGGCTCACTTTATCCTGACATCAGAAATGGTCTCCTCTGCCAGTGGATACAGTGGTGACATTCTGGAAAACAAAGTGTTTGAGATTCCCTTGAATTATTGAGCTACTCCAAAACAGAGACATTGAAGGGCTTAAATGCAAATTTTGTTATCTAATGTAATGCATATGCTAAGACAGATAGCCGTGATGTTTTATGGAAACTTTACTTCCAACCTCAAGTGTCTCAACAGAGCAGTATGATCATCTCTACAGAGCAGTATCTCTGTTTAATTACTCCTTCATTACAATCATTGCTAGCTGGGAGTTGATTTATAAATCATTTCTGAGGGAAGCGTTTGCATTCTGAAGGCCGTTTCATCAACTCGTAAACTGAAATTCACACATTCAGACTGAACGCACCAGAATCTTTTACTGCATCCAGCAGAATGTACCAGTTATTTAACTGGCAGCGTGTGGTGAAAAGGTGGCCAGAATCACTGTGTAATTTTGGTTGTCGTCTCTGAAGACTGAGCTGTGGATCTGCTCCTGTATCTACAGGATCTCAGGCCTGACTAGTTCCGAATTTACATTTCCTCCCAGGTTTGGTGTCCGATAACCTTGCAGGGAGTTTTGAAATAACTTCTGTGTTTTCAGAGGGTTTTACTAGGGGATAATGTCAGCTCAGTACTGTGTGATGTTAAAAATAATAAAAACTGTGCAATACCGTAATGCACTGCTGTATATGAATTATGAATTGACGAGCCAATTCCTCTTAAAAACTTACAATTTGGTAAGGAATATGTAGGCCAGAACAAGTGGCTAGGAGATGAGGCTAATGTCAACAGCAGATGCTGGAATGCAGGAGTTACATGTACTCTATTATCTTATCTTTTCCTGCCTGATGCCTGTCATTCCCATTTACTTGATCATAATCCAGAAAAGACATTCCTGTGCCTAAATCCCTGAGGGTCCCAACATTCCTGTGCCTAAATCCCTGAGGGTCCCAATATGATCCATGGGGATTTTCAAGAGCGCGTTCAACAGCGAAGTTTTGGTTGCAGCAGTTTTCTTTTAGAACACAGGTGAAAAAGGAGGTACTGATGATGCTCTGTGTTCATACGATTAATCTCAGTTTAGTTGAACTGTCTAAAAAGTCAGGATTTAATAAAGCTAGCTATCTACATTATTTGTACAGCTGAACATAGAGAAAGGGAATTATCAGATCAAATTTGATATATTTAAACTAATAATAAATTATAAAGCAATAACACATGAGGGAACAAATGTTTTCTTTTAACTGGTGTTAATTTTCAACAGCCAGCAATATCTGGTGCTGCGAGCATAGTTTGAGATGATAAATCATGGAATTACTGATTCTTTTTGTGGAGTTGCTGACATATGAAATTGTGAGTTGACATTTTTCCTTCTTAATATAATTAAAAATATTCACTGATTGTAATACAGTTTTGACAAATGGCAATTAGATAATATTGCTATGTGATTCCCTGAACTAATTTACCAAACACTTCTTTAATAATACTTATTCAGGCATGAACTGCATGTAAACACAGCAACTACTGTACTGCTCGTAAGGACAGAACCATCGTAGTTGCCAGTGGCTGTGTCTTTCTAACAGAAATCAATGGACACGATATGATGACCTGGCCAAAGCAAACAAAGCAAGTCAGGTGGATTCGAATGAATCTCATGTTTTCCCTGCAGTGGTACATCTTCCACAGAAGGAGCAAAAACTGCCTACAGCTCAGTTATGAAATCACTGTTGAGTACTATGGAAATTGTTTGAATTCTGTTGCACAGAGGATAGAATAAAGTTGTGCTTTCCGTATCCTGTGGAGTGCACACATCATTAGCTCCTGAATATCAGAGAGGGAGCAGAACAGCAACTGCTCTGCTATCGTTTGGTTCAGGCTCCTTAGTGGTTGAATATAGAATAGTTTATGGATGCACAGCAGAGCTGTGCAACACTATCAAGGCTTGAGCTACTGAACTCCTGCAGGGTTAGATGCTGTGTGTTAAGCAGCATCTGCGCGGAAAGTTTTCAGGGTCAAAATTATGAAGTTAGCTACCCAGATTCCGTGTGCTCCTACGGTAGACAGCTAAGTTTGAGTTAATGCCTCTTGCTTTTTTGCAGATGACTAAATAACATTTGAAAAGTGATGTTGACACTTGAATTCCCACATCCCATCTACCTTTCTGGGGACAGCAGTAATAACAATAATAAAAGAATCGAGGGCTGTCATGACAACTATAAATGGCTGTATAACCACATAAGGACATGTATAGTTTCCTTGCTGTTTTGATTTCAGTGACTGAAATCCTAAAGCTGCTTTGTTTCTTTTACATTTCACCTTTCCAGGGTTCAATAACAGAGATATAGAAAAGAAATAGTAATTTACTTTAGCATAAATATGGATGTATCATAACCAAGGCATTTTGCAGTAGATACACAAAATCCAGTTTTGTTTGTAAGATACAGCAGTAGTCTGAGTTAATTTCCAAAGAAGAATATGTCAGGAAATAGTTTGCAGAACTAAATGGGCATTGATTAATTGATGAAAATAATCCTGAAATGTAATTATCTTTCATGGACTCAATTGTTTCCTTTTTTTTTGGTTTGTTTGTTTAAATTTGGTAATATTACAGCAAATGCCAATTCCTGAGATCCGTGAGAATTACTAGTAGGATTACTTAATCACCAGTTCAAGGAGTTTTGTGATAGGGAAAAATAGAAAATTTGTACCTGGGAAACCAGTGAAAGACATCCCAGAAAAATTAAAGTACTTGAACTTCTAGACTGAGTGATTCGCTGTCATATCTAGTGCAGTAAGGCATTTTCTTCTTTTCCTAAAGCTCATTGTAGCCTTTTCTCCTGGGAATAAAATTTTAGAGGATTTTGGGAAGGGAACTGCGGCAGCCTTTTGCAGAATTCTTCTTGTGCCGTTCTCTGTGGCAGAGGGGGCTGCTCGAGCGTCGGCCCAGGGATGCAGCTCTGCAATGGGAGGTGGACGGGGAAGCTGGAGCAGGGCGGTAGGGTTCCCTTGAATCACCCAAGAAACGGCAACAAGAATAAAGAGCAAGAAAGTGGCTGGTCCTAATCTTGTGCTGTTGACAGAAGCAAAAGAGGGAATTGGTTAACAGCGAGAAATTCAGAGAAGAAAAATGTTAAAGCAGCGTAAGAGAATGAAGTAAGAATCCTTCAGTGGAAATGTGCTTCAGCTGAATGCTAGCTCTGATCTCAGGCAGAAGCTATGATTATAGCATGGGAATAAGCAATTTACTTGAGAAAAAATGAAGATGAAATGACAGAGCCACAAAATTAGATCACATGGTAGACAATCACTAAAAAAGTGTAAACAAATTATGTCTTAAATGGATTTTAGTGCTTTGCATGTTATTCTGGAATTGTACTTCAAGACAACTGGCCAGAACATAGTATTCTAAGGTGTATTCAGGCATGTGATGTAAAGAAACACCAGCACTGGGGGGATTGGCAAACTGTTGTTGATGGAAGGAGAAATGGAAGAGATGAATCCGGTATTTCTCTGAGGAGCATTTATCTCTGTTCATTTACAAAGAAGTGTCATTTTGCCTTGTCATTGCTCGCATATCACAGTTAATTTGCACTCAGATCAATTCTCAAGAATTTCCTTAGTACCTTCTTAGGTTTACATGCAGTTTCATTTGCACTTCCTAATTCCTGAGTTTAACTTCTGCCTGGCCTGGAATATAGCCCGTGACTTGTAAAAGTGACTCGTGCTTTAGTCGTTACTCTGAAAAGGAATTCAACTGCTTCCTGCATTTACATTCTAAATGAAGGGTTGCTAATCACTGCTAACAACATTTCGTCCAGTTTTTATTGCAATTCTCCATAAGGCTGAAAACCATAACACTTTGCAAGAAGGTCTATTCTCATAAAACAGTGTAGCAATACAATTTGCTCAGTTTGAGGCATGAAAATACACACTTTACATTCAGGAGGATGTTGTGGAATTTCAGAGCATCCTGTAAAATTCAGATTGATTTAACTGGAATTTTAAGTTTATGTGAATATTTAAAACTTTCCATATGTTTACAGTGTGTATTGCAGTTTGGCTAAAAAATATAGCTAAATCACTAAAGTAGCGTGCAGAGAAACAGTCTTTGGACACTGTTATGATAGAATTAACTTAACAGGGATGCACATAAATACATAATTCTCTGAAGTGCAAATCCTGCTGGGAAGCAACTTTTCATGTCAATTAACTGATCTCTTAGTTTATCGATATGCTGCTTTGTTCCTTCTCAGACAGAGGAGACATTTCAGGGTTTCTGATCCATTGTGATCTATGGAGTGAAGAAATTATTTTTCTGAGTTAATTAGAAGTTCAAAGCAGATTGGATTAAATATGGGCACTTGTCAAACTTTCCATGGTTTTCAACTTCAACTTCAGAAGGACTTATATGAGAATGAGCTATTTGTAGTGTTTTGTTAGTGCTCTGTTAGATGAAGATCATATAATAGCTCCTTTTTATTTACTGTAGAACCTGAACTTTTAATTTAGAGACATGCTTACTTAAATGGGTTACTTTATTACCTATCACACACCATGTAAGCATTTCTAATTTAGTGTTGCTTTGTTTTACTAGCAATTTTTTGTCTTTAGAATAATATCATTTGGAGAACAAATAAGAAAGGTGGATGCTGATATGGTTTTGGTGTGATTTTGGTTTAGTCACATGTATATACCAAGAGCTAGTTACATTAGTAGCAATAGGAATGTACAACATGAAAATGCAAACATCTCTGTTGAAACAGAACAAGCTTTAGCTTTTTTCATTTTCAGGGAAAGTTGTTTTGTTTTCTAAACTATTAGAATTTCAAACTTGGTTTCTTGTGTGTTTAAAGGTTGAGATTAAAAACAAGGTTTGATATTCTGCCACTTTTGAAGGTAATGGCAAAACTTCCATTATTGCCAAACTGACAAGTTGCTCCTAGCTGCCAGAGCAATAAGTCATTTAAAAATTTGGAGCTTGGTCCAAAAATGAAGTAGCATTAGCTATAACTTCTATTCAGTAAGAAACTTTGAAGATGACAGCATGTTTCTAATTCACCACTTAATCTTCAGGGAATAATCTTTTATGCTTGGTTCAAGTCTGTGTAGCCTGCTTTAAAAAAAAAAAAAAAGTGATAAAAACTTTTTCCATGTAGGAGTGTAGATGAAGGTGTAGTTAGCTTTAGGTCCTGCTCAAGTTTAGTCTTGAGATGTCAACTGTCTTCTTAAACTCCATTAAGCATTTACAGGCGAACCAAGAAGTAAAGCTTAATATACATAACTGGGGAGGCAAGAATTAAACATTTTCATTTTGTATATGGATACATTATGTATATATACTACTTGATACACCTTGTGCTTTACAAATGGAAGAAGTTTTTGCTTTGACTATGATCATTAATATTACAGAAGAGCTTTTTCTATAAATTCTTAAAGTAACATTTTTTTTTTTAAACTTGAATAGTAAGTAGTCTGGTGCTCCAGGCCAACAAGGAAAAAGGGCCTTAGTGCTAACAGGATCTCACAAGGATGGTGAGAACCAAGAGTGATCTTCCATGTTGTGTGTAGCTTTAGACTCGCCTGTCTTAACCAGCAGGTAATGAGAACTTCTTACAGACTTGCGAAACCTGAACTGAGAAGGGTATAAAATTAAGGATTGCTTTCCAAAATATTCTGAACAACTGGTGTGGCTTGAAAATATAACTTGCAGATTGTAACGATGATAGTATCCCAGAATTACTTGATGAGATGCATAGACTCGAAATGTAGCTATTTGTACTTCTGGAAGGGCTATTAGTTGTGGGACGAGACTGTTGTTATGTGATTGATGTGATTTTCAGAAGTCCCAGAATATTATCATTTGTCATACAAATGTTTTAGTGAAGGAAAACTCTTGCTCCTTTCACAGAGTTTTAAGGTAAAATTAACAAAAGACTTGATGGAAGAAGGAAAACATTGGTTTGTGTCTGTAATTTCAGTCATTTGTACAAAACGTTTAGCAAAAATGGTGAGTAGGAAAACACTCTTACATTAATTACAATGACTGCTTCTGGTCATTGGCTTCTTTTTATTTTTTTTATGCTAAACTTTTAGCAAATTCTTTCTTCATTACATAATTCATCCCCACAGCTATTTCTGTTACCTCTCACAGTTCAGCAACAAACATGATTTCCTCTGCTTTTCTCTGTCTTCAAATGTGCATAAGCCATATCTCTCTATATATTATCATCATTTTAGCATTCCTCCTAAAATTTATCAGCATCATTTCTTCTCCTTATATTAAAAAGATCAATCAGCTATGGTAAAGCTGCTCTCAAGTGGAGTTCAGCAAATGAAAACAGAATTTCAGAGAGCAGGTTTGGAAGAAACTGTATTGGAGTATGAGTCAGTTCAAAGTTAAGCCACAAGGCATACTGAGTTAAACAAACTCAAATGATAGGATGAGAATTTACTTTCAAAGTTTTATAGATTTTTTTTTTTTTCTTCCCACAGAAATCATTAAAAAATCATACTTTTATCTTTGGACAACAAGTAATTGTGCTAGAAGTATTAGAATCAGAGAATCATTTAGGTTGGAAAAGACCCTTAAGATCATCAAGTCCAGCCATCACCTAACACTGCCAAGTCCACCTCTAAACCATGTCCCTAAGTGCCACATCCACACATCTCTTAAATACCTGCAGTGGTGGTGACTCCACCACTTACCTGGGCAGCCTGTTCCAACGCCTAACCACCCTTTCTGTGAAGAACTTCTTCATGATATCCAATGTAAACCTCCCCTGGCACAACTTGAGACCATTTCCTCACTTCCTATCATGACAAGGTGATTAAGGAAATATTTCCTTAATTATTTCACCCAACTTCCTGATGCAACAATTCTGCAGTTTAGAACATCTAAGTCTATTTCTGCCTGGCACAACTGAAGGATGTGGCCCTCTTTACCCCAAGGTATGACTAAGGAACCTATCTCTAAACCTGTTGGAAATCTCAGTATCAAACAAATCGAGAATAAAATTATCAAGGTGCAACAACACCTTCATAATACTAGGAAGATAAAATCAAAGCATGAGAAGTAAAAATTACTGTGGAGACTGCCTACTGATTAACTGTGTTGATACATCTTTTTATCAAGCCAACAAAATTAAGGCAAGTGCTTTGCAGTATATCATGGAAAAGGATGATAATAACCAGTATAAATGTATTTTGCAGAGATGTTCCATTTTGCACGAGCTATGTCGTTAGCAGCCAGGTGTTGCAAAGGCTAGTTAGCTCGCTAATCCCCATCATTACTCATTTCAGGGAAGCCTAGCTCAGTGGTAGGGTTTGGGGTCTGTAAAAGGGAGGGTTTAGAAACAAGAAAACAATCCATTGCAAGTTGCTTTCCTGTTTCCATTTTATTAAAAGATTCAACAAGGATACCTTCTGCTAATGTTATGAGTCCAAGCTGATTGGTCCTGTAGGGTTTAAGTCAGAGATAGCCCTCTTCTGTGTTCCAGGTAGCTGCTATGCACTAACATTTTTTTTTTTTCTTTTTTAATTTCCTTTTGATCACGGGCTCTCAGTCAGATGGCAGTTTTCCTGCTTGTTTGTGTTACAGCCCCATGAGCTGATGGGCTCTTGTTTCCAGACAGTGATCAGTATGGCCCCCTTGGCAGTTCTTAAAATGATTGGCAAGGGGGTTGGATGCGAAATTCGGATACTGGTAGTGGAAATGGTAAATATCACAGCATGGCTGAAAAAGGCAGTCTAAGCTGCCTTTTAACTCGTCTGATTGTGACTAGAAGCTCATCTTTAGGGCATACATTTGGTTGTGAATTTACTGATTACTTTTTTCTGGGTTGTAAGTAATTTCAGGGCATACAGTTATGCATATTATGTGATAATTAAGTCTGCAGAGACCATCTCTTAGTAAAACAAGTCTCATTTTAGCTACTTATCATGCTTTTATCTCCTGTTCCCCACAAATATCTCTGGTTGCTTTCTCAGTTCAAGGAAGAATAATTTGTTACCAAGCAGAAGAGCCTATTTCCACAAAACACACCAGGTAGCACAGCTCAGTCAAAGAGAAATAAATTCGCCATCCAGCATGTACCCACTCTTTACTCTCACTGATCTATACAGGAAGGAAAATAGGTCCACAGATGCTGCTTTCCAACTTGTTTTAGGGCAGTCAGGTTAGGTCAGCAAGAAGATGCCTATCACTGCCTGATTTTCTTGCACAAGTATGTAGGAGAGGCATTTTCATACCCTACATAGGCTTGTAAAGTCAAAATACTGCCTATATACCACCTTTGAGCACAAAACAATTGCCAAAACAAAAATCGCATTCCTTTTCTATGTGTAGCTTTATATAAGAAAACACCCTAAAAATTGAATAATTTCTTACTCACTCTTCAGGTCGTATGCCTCACAATATTTACAACTTAACTATAGCCAGCAACATGAAAAAGTATCATTGCAGAAGTGAAATATATTAAGAAACATTTTAAATCGTCATAGCCTTAGAAATAAAATACTGACGGGTCTCTCACTCTCAGTAGAACCAAAACCTTTCTCTGCATTAATGGACAATGACATCAGAATGTTATTAGGACTGTTTCATGAAAAAGTAGGCTTCATGGCTCCCTGAACCTCACTTTAATCTCATGTTGGAGTTGATAAACTGGCTGGAGAAAGCTTTTAAGATTGGTTAAGCTTATTGTCAGAGAACAGCTGTGGAACTCTGACCTCTGCTGCCACAATGCCGAGGCTGGACGAGGTTTTGTTCTAAGGGAGCGTTAGTGCCATGCTTGCTGTGGGGTGGTGCACAGGCTGTCTTTTCTAGGGAGCGATTTATTAACAACGTTTAATGGACAGCTGTGGTGTTTTGCCTCTCAGGATTCCTGTTTTCCATTTATTCTCACTCAATTCTCACTATAAATCCCACTTAAATGATTCATGATTCACAACTGAAGTCACCAAATGTCACCACTGATCATTTGATAACCATTCTACAACCAGAAAGTATGAAATAATACTTGTCCATTGTAAAAATAACTGCTTACTAGGGCTGCTATTAGTTGTTACAATCAGTGAATATTGTAATGGGTTGCCACGAGAGTCATTCGGGTGAAAATGATTTATACTATTCCATGTGCATCCTTTATTAAAACTATCATAATACTGACATTACAGTACATTGCCCCTGCTTTCATTTATTTTCTCGTAGGTAGAAACACAGCCAGCAGAAACCCTTTTTCAGGTTATAGTCACTTTAAAATATGTGGTGGTGGTAGAATCAGGGTATATAAGAAGCAATTGACAAAGAACGGTTTGTGAAAGAACCAGAACTTGCTATTTAGAATGGCTAAAAAAAAAAAAAGGAAAAGAAACTTTGAGAACAGTAGAAGTACGTCTTCCATCCCTCACAACACCCCCTGAGTCAGCATCAATGTTAGCATTTATTTTATTGCCTTATACCAGGACTCATTATATAAGGCCTGTACCATGACCTGAATATATACCCCCTTTCTCCCCGACACCACTTTCTGTTCCAAAGATTAAAGTGGAAGTAGAGAGCACCAAAGAAAAGCAGAATAATTACCTACTGCTGGGATTAACTAATTTCATGTTTGGGAGTTAGAGATTAAAAAATTTTCATAACAGATAAAACAGCGATCTAACACAGATTTCTTTGGTGACCTTGGATGAAATTTGTAAAAGTTCCTATCTGGTTAAATACATAGAAAAGAGACAGATTTTCTGAAGATCCCTTGGAGAATTTTGAAAGCCTGCTACCTACAACTTCTGACACTCAGATACACAGAAAACACCCTGGTGCATAAATAAGGGCTTTGTGTTCAATCTGTAGGTTTAGCAACCAGGATCCCTGCCCCTTTTTGAAGACTGAAAGGAAGGACTTTAATCTGTGAATCCTGAGAAAGGGAGAATCCTAAATCCTGGGGATACTTGATTTAAGATATACTAGAGCCCTTAGCAATACCCGACATATAAATAAATTAGACAGCTTCCAATACAGGATAGAGGTTGGGGCGGGGAGAGGTTTAGTGTTTGGTTCTGTAATAGTCCATCTTCCCATTAATTCTGCTGGGAAATTCTGAAGGAACTTCTTTTCTGACAAGGAGAACTGATATAGGATTGCTTGTCTGTTCTGAGAATACCTACTATCGCTGCTGTTGACGGCTGTCCTTGACTTGACTGTTCAAAATATTCCAGAATTACCCCTGGTGTAGCAGGAAAGATATTTATTCTCCTAAAGAAACTGCGCAGCATTCAGTGAGACTACAAGTTGTACAGACCGCATTTATTAACTAAATTATTTTAACTAGGGTGAAGTTGTGAATGTATTTGGCAGAAAAAAAAATGCACTGGCCCATTGAATAACTACTTGATGATGAAGAGCAGAAAGGAAAAGGAAAGATGCAATAGTTTGCAAGGATTTATTACTGGAAAGAGCCAGTGGAATGACAAGCTGGACGAGCTGAGATAATACCTGGTTACGGATAGAGGAGAGAACACATTTTAGGAGGTGCATGGGTTATCCTACAAAAGGATCAGAAATTAAGGGCATAGAGATTATCTGGAGCAGATACCAGGTTGTAAACCCAGTTTGTTGTGACAAGATAAAAACAATGCTGATGTTAATAAATTGAAGTTTGTGATACAATGGTGCTTGATCAGATGGCATTTTTAAAAAAGGAAGAACTCTTGACTAAACATTATAGATTCTGGGTTTTGGTACCATAGCGTAATGCAAATGCTTCAGGGCTTTTGCTCCTAACTTGCTGAACACTTTCCTTTTGTCACATAATCTTTTTCCTGATCTTTTGTTGTTGTTGTTGTTGGTTTTTTTTTTTTTNTCTACTTGAAGCCCTGTAGACTACTGAGAGTTGAAAATGGGACGCTCAGTGCTTCTCGTGCAGTTGCAAAACCTATCAAGAGCACAACTGGCTTGTTTCGTGCTCCAGAAAAGATAGCTAATGCTGGAGGGGGATAGACGGGAACTGATGATGCTAAAATTGTTTATCTTTTCCTGTAACACGTGATGGGATCTCTTTCCTAGCATCATGAGGAACTTTGCCTAAACACATGCCTTGAGGACATTAGCAAAATACCTGATCTTTTCTGCTCTCTCTCTATGGCCTGTTACACTTTTTTATCGCCACAGATGTTTGCTATTATAGATTTCAGCTTTGTTACAGGAACTGTTTTGTGGACTGCTCCAGATTAAATGGCCATTATACTATTACTCACAATTGCAGAGACCTGGAAAGTTTTTTGAAGTCCCTTCTTATTCTGTATTTTTTTTCCTGTTCATATAAATGTTGGGCTGCTGTCTTTTTTGTGTGGTTTTACGAATTGCATTATTGTGCTAATGGGGAATGCTGGACCTCATATGTCCATATGGAAAGACAAAGAGCACCTGAAGTATTCCTCGGGGGGCCTTCTAGGAAGTTCTTGATTCAAACAAACAGTCCAGAGTGACAATTCTCTGAGGTTGAATTTATCTCCACTGAGCAGCTTCAGCTCTTAGTGATGAACTGAAATTGAATCATAATCACAAATCATTTCCGTGATTTGCCTGAGATATGAGTATTTGATTTTATTGAGTGGTTCACATAGGAATTAAATTCCAGTGTAAAGTTGCTATCTTAGAACTGGAACATTTTATTTATTTGCTAGGTCACTGCCACTGTATGTGCTGCTATTATGCAACAAGATTTCTCAAATGAAAATTCCTCAGATTGAAAACTACATTTTCTGTCTAATGGGTTCCAAATTATACATAAACTGTGCAATTTTCAAAGGTGATGCAATTTCTTCTGTCACAATGTCTGGTAATTTCGAGGCTATTTCCATTAAAGTGACAATTCTGTACAGATGGACTACAATACCCTCAGTTTCAAAAACATTCACCTGGAGTGCTATCACATACCAGCTAAGATTTTTTAAACATTTCTGGCTGTCTTTATCTTGAGCAACAGTGATAACTGCTGTTACAGAGTGGCGTCCTGTATTAAAACCAGCATTTGTTTGGGTTTTCCTTATGAAACAGCGAAAGCCAAGTGTTGTATGAATTAAGTTTTTTTGTTGTTGTTTTTGTTTGTTTTTTTATTGTATAACCCAGTAATTTATTTCCATGACTGTGTCAGCATGTGACGCCAGGGACAGGTATTCTCTTTTCCACATTGGCACAGCCAGATTTGAAATGACTGCTTGCAGCTGTTGGTGTTACTGCCCATCAAAGGATATGGGGCACTTCACCTCAGGTTTCTATTAAGTCTTGGAAAACAAAACAAAAAATGATACAAGTTTAAACAGCTCAAACAGATTATCTGAATTAACCCGATAGTTTCTTTGTTTTCCTGTTTTTTTTTGTTTTGTTTTTTTTTTTTGTTTTCAGAAATAGTTATCACAAACTCAACAATCAGATCTTTTAGCAGATTACTGAAAAGGTTTAGTGAACACGAGGTGACTTGTTCTTTCACAGTACAGCTATACATGGAAAAAGATACCTGGCCGTAGACAAGTGTCAATTATCTCTGTGAGCACCACATTCCCAGAAGTATTAGCTTTGTCCAGAAGAAAAAAAATAAGTGTAAAATTAAGGATTTTGATTGGGCCTCAGAAATGTAATCCAATAATGGCAAGCAGCACTTGCATTATGATGGCATCCACAAGCAAGATGAAATAGGTTTGTTCTCACTTTTATTTCTGTACTGTCTGTAAGTAAATTGGGATTTGGCAAACAACCAGGTTTTCTCAGGGGTTTCTCTGATGCTCTCTTGTCTGTCTCATACTGTTCCCCAAAATGAAACTAAATGGAGTTACTGAAAAGCTAATTCCACTCCCAGTATTCAAGCCCAATGGGTAATTCAGTATGTTTAGAGCAAGAAGTACGATCTAAAGAATAGCTTGTTCTTTTTGTATAGGACAGAATGGAGACTGGCTATAAATCTCTGCCGTGAGAATCGGTTGTGGAAAGACTTAGGACCACTGTAATCCAGTCTCTTCTCTCACTTCACCTGAAAAGGGGCACTTAGAGGGCTAAGAAGAGAACACGTAGCTAAAGGTCGCTTTTTTTCCCCAGATGCAGACTGTATTTTAGAAACTGCTGCCAATTTGAGCATATTTTTCCTGCGCACAGATTCAGAGTATTATAAACTCTTTCAACAATCTTTGTGCAAGTTGGATTCATAAGAACTTGGTGAATTTTTAGGAGTGTGTTGGCACTGAAACCTCCGCTTATATGTGTTGTTAGGCAGATAAGAGTCTTAAATCATATTATAGCAAACAAACAAGTCTGGTTTTAAAATGACATTTTATCATACCTGTATTTTAATGGTAATGTGAACCATAAATATCAGTTGAGAACTAGAGGGAAAAGTGATAAAAAGGAGTATACAGTATAAACTTCTACAACAGGTTATTAATGTGTTTTGTTTTTTTTTTTTTTTTTCTGATAACTGAGCTCATTTCACATTACAGTTATCCATTTTTTTTCGAGTTTTATCTTCTTTTCATGCTGACTTTGCTGACATTTCACTTTTATGTGCTTACCCATCTACTCTTGTTTGTATATACTGCAGTTCTTTACTACTTCTATTCTTACGCATTTGCATCTGTTATTAATAGCAGATGGGATGGAGAGAAACATATTCACATGATTCAGCAGCAGGCATGTCTGTTTAATCAGCAGCATCTGAGACAACACACATTTACTGCGTGATTGCACCGTCATGTTTGACACAAATGATGGATTACTACTCCAAATAAGCTTTCAATATTTGTTCATTGTATATGCTACTAAATTGTATGTTCCTTATATCAACTCATTGGAAATCGCTGTCCACAATTACAATTCAGCCAGTGCTATATTGGTTCTAAAACAGTATCAGTATTGGTTACTTTATAGCCCATTCCTCCTGGGATGGCTGATGGATAGATCGTAATGACTATCCCATGTGAATCTAGTGCTATAAACTCTTACTTAAAGTAATTTGAAGCTCAAACAAGGCATTGTCTGCTGACTGATCTGTTTCTATCATGTTTTTCCTTATCCTCTGAGTGTCAATAGCTGCTAAAAATAGCTTTGTTTGCATAATTTTTTTTTCTTTTTTGTTACTCCCAATTTCTCCCAATCTGTCAGACACACCAGATTTCTATTGTATTTATCTGGGGTGTTTGTTTTGATTTTAAAACTTGTTTGTCACTCTGTTTTTATACATTTTTTTTTTTCTCTTCACCAAATTCTGAAATATTGTGTTTCAAAGTGCAATTTTATTTCTTCCATTTCAGGTGTATTTAAATATAGCAAAATAAATTTCATGGACTTTAAAGACTATTTGTATACCACCAAATAAATCAGGCCAGGGTACATCTTACTGCTCTGATGACTAGTAGCATGTCATGGCTCACCTGATGTACAGCTAAATCCTAATCCCTCAGTACACAGGCTGGGGAGAACCTTTCACTATTCACTGGGCTATGTGTAAGAAGAGTGCATCTATGCTAGTAAATTAAAAGGTGACACTGACAAGGCAATGAAACTCAGTCACCTGTGCTGATAAATTACAAGAGTAGACCTTGGCATGGTTTTGTCATAGGCCTCTCCCAGACAGTGCCAAGGCACAGTCCAGGAACTAACATGCGCTCGGACCGCTTCCCAGGGTGCAGCCTGCATCCAGCTGCCCGGGCGTCGCGGGAGATTTACTGACCAGCTAGGTACGTACTGTAGGAGCTGGCTCTGGGGCTGGTTTCTCCTCTACTCTGCCTTATATAAAAGGCAGTATAGAGGCAGCTTCATTGCCTGGGACACTACGAGATGGCACAGGCCAAACCCCTCGCAGGGAGTGTGTTAACCATTTAGCAGTATGGTTGTTTATATGTTAATGCCTTTAGCCAGTGCAATACAGAAAAAGTGCGAAACAATTCATATAATTTCCTGTTGTGTGTGATTGTGATATAAATGCAGTGGAAATTTAGATGCTGCAAAGATCCTTAATACTTAGCTCTTTAAGATGTAAACCAAGCTAAATCAGAGTCTACTGAGACCTGCATATGTTTGAAGCTTTATAACTTCACTGTTGTTCATTTGATGTTTTACCATTAGATTATTATTGATAGTGGAGAAAAATATGATGGAATTTTATGTTAGATGCTTGTATGCTGCACAGAGTCTGGAGGCAGAAATGCCTCAGTATTCCTTGAGATCAGTGACTGAAAAAATCAAAAAAGCCATTTAGCTTCTTAGCTTTGAAATTCTGTTTATTAGAAACAAATCAGAGTATAATAACCAGATCATTAGGATGAAAAAAAATGAAATAAAAGGTCTGAAGTCAAACTTTTCTCCTGCACTCTGCTTCCCTGTCTTCTCAGGATTCTGTCAGTTCCCACTTGTCCTGCAGATAACTTCTGCTTGTTGCAACCCAATCTTTGTCCACACCTTAGGAACTTCTTCCAGCTGAGCTTGGTATTTTCCTGAGAACACTTGAGCAAACGCTCCTTTTCTTTTCTAGAGCACAGGGTGCAGCAACACGGCATGTCAGCAGGCTGCTGAGTAGCCACAGACTTCTCAAACCATGAGCAAAAAAATGAAATACATATTGTCTTCCACAAATAATTTATTGGGAATTATGAATTAACTTTGCAGAAGAGCACATGTATTTCTACTTAAAAAAAAAAAAAAAAAAAAAAAAAAAGCATTACCTGTTAAAGGAAGAAAACTAACAATGTCACAGAGTTTGCTATGCATCAGAATGTAGATAATAGATGTGAATGATTAGAAATAGCTGCTGCAAAAGCGTGACCTCCCTCACCTTCGCACCCCGGCCCCCGTTCCTCCTCAGGCATAGCTAAGCCAGCAGGTGAAAAAACTTTTTGAATTTGCAGAAGGATTGACATGATAAATAGGAAAGGAGGAAGTCTAATTTAATGTTAAGTTTTCAGTATGGAGCCCTAAAGCAGTCAATGAGAACAGGCCTGAGTGCTTACGTCCTTTTCTGTATAGGAGGTGAAATGATGCCTTCATAAACAAGGAGGTGAGAATTTGCAAAGGTTGTATGTGATCACTGGGGGCTGATTTTGAACTTTCTAGCAGTGATAAAGCTTTTAGGCTGTGACAGCAAAAAAAAAAAAAAAAAGGATTAAGAGCAACAGTGGAGTTACTGTGCTGTAATTGATCATGATGTATTAGTAGGGACTGGCAGAGGCCTTTTGAAATTAGTATATTATTGCAATAATACTTCTATTACTACAGTTTGTACATTTTTTTTAAATACGTGATGTATCTAAGTCTCCATTAAAGCTGAAGAGCTCTTCCATAGCTGATGGAAGCAATAGGCAGATATTTCAATAACTAGCTTCAGGTAAGCAAAATTTGTGATTCCTGGAAATGTTGTTCATAAAAGGACATTATGCACTGAAGTTGTTTCCCACTTTTGGCCCAAGCATTTAGTATTATTTTGCCCTGAGTGAAGATACTGTTCATTTAAATATAGTAGGTGTAGTAACATAATTTTGTTATATGGCAATTTCATTAAAGGTGGGGAGAGGTCAGAAATGATTGCACTCCCTTGAACTTCATCCTAGCAAGACTATATCTGTTCTGTAACATGAAGAAATTCTTCAGCTTTACAAATATTAGTGACTTCAAGCCATAGAAGTTATTTTTGGAATATAACCAATTATTAAGAACTTAAAGTTTGCTGTATCTTTTTTTCCTATCTTTGTCTGTGATTAAGCATAGTAATAAGACAAACTTCAAAGAATAAATTAGCTTATGTGCTAGTTAAATTATTTTATATGTAAATATTTTAAAAATATGATTTATATTTAGAGTATGAATAAAGTATGTAGGGCAGGATAACTGTCCAGAGCCTATGTTAGTAGAAGATACCTACTGGCTGAAGATGGACACCTGGGGGTTATCTCAGTGCCAGTAAATGGTGCTAGAGCCTCGGTACTGAGTCTTGACTGTCTGTACTGTTAAGAGTGATACAGTGGTCTCTCGCTGGTTTTTGGCTCCAGTCAAACAATTCCTGGCGCAATTCAAAAGAGCCCTTCAGGGTCAGTTTGGAGGTTATCATCTTTTGTATTGTGCTACTTAGCTTAAGGGCCATAAAAAATAAGCTCTGGCATTGCTTAATTTGCTTGTGTATGTAGCACTAGTAGTATTGGCAAGTACTTAGCTAATTCTTAACTTAATATTCTCCTGTGCTTTCTAACTAATGATGTAATAAAGCTATAAGAGAATGAAGAATCAAAATAATGTCTAAACTATATGAAGGAGATCATAAATGTGAAAGGCAGATCTTGGGTAATCAGCCTTTGTATGAATAATAGTTTTAAAGAAATGGGTGCTGTTTCTTGTAACAATTTATGGGTTAAAGTGTTTTCAGAACTTCACAAAAGAAAATACGCTCTAGGTATTACATTAATACATAAATAGACACCAAGATTTATGTACTGTATGTAAGGGTACATGGAATATGAGAGTGTCTGCCTCGCTAAGCTTATATGATCAAGGACCTTTTTGATGCTAAAGGGGTGAGTGATAAACAAGAACAAACAGACATGAACCGAGTAGACAAGGAGTAACAGAGACAATGCCAGAGACTGAAAGTCTCCAACTACTAATTGATAGACCATCAAGAAACTGCAGGCACAGCTTTGGAGAGGGCCATGTGGACTTTGTAACTGATAGGAAGGGGGAAATGTGGGACATGAGGATTTGTGGTATTCAGGGGTGCCCTGAACGACTATACCAGATTTACAAAGGAGTGTTTAGGGGATGGAAGTTGGGGAGGAACATAACGAGGTAGACAGAAAGGACTGTTCCCATGTAGAACAGGGCCAGTCAGCACGGGTGTCTGATTGAGCCCTGCACCACAGTTTGTCTGGTCTGTGTCCTGTCTTCTTATTAAATCCTTCTTCCTTAACTATCTCTCTGTGCAGCCTCGCTCTCCATCCCATGTGTGTGAGTGCTGTGGGGACTCAGTGCCAGCTACTGGGGGACCAGCGTGTGCAGGCCTTGTGCCTGGAGCTCCTGGTGCCAGACCAGGGTGCGAGCGGCCCAGCCTGGGGTGCTGGCTGCTGGAGCCAGGGGGTC
>VXAA01006397.1:562466-586618 GCA_013399115.1 Anseranas semipalmata
TTTTTGTTTTTTTTTTTTTTTTTTTGTCTGTATGATTACTTGCTTACTGAAATGGAAAGGTGAGAGGTCGTGGAAGAAAGGAGGTGTCAGACTTGAAAAGCAAATATGAAGAAAAGTCACTGGCACTTTAGCCAAGCAGGTATATCACAGGCTGGGTGTAATTACCAGTGACATTCTGCAATTAAAAAACTGTAAACAATGTTCAGTAAATGGGACAGAAAGGTGTCCACGGGCTTCAATCCATGTAAAATTGTCTGTGGCCTTGTACATGGAGAAAGCTCGTATGTCTTTGTCCCCCAACAGCAGGAGAATCAGCCTGGTATGAAGGGCAAGGGAATGACAAAGTATCTTTTATGCAGCACTGCCTTGCTTGGAGCTGTAAAGCTGATGGGTAAATGAGCTTTCCTCCTGTGATCTACAGCACTGAGTTCCTGTGAATGTTTAAGCCATCAAATGCATTTTAAACTTTACAGTGTATTTTAAGACAGTAAGGTTGATTTGTGTAGTGCTAGAAGAAATCCTGAGTTTCCTAGGTTACTTAATACCATGTAAAACACAGGAAGAGCTAAATTAAGTTCTGTGTTTTATAAAGCGTATGTGTGATCTACCATGTTTCTATTTTGAGAAGAGATAGCCCAAGAAGATTCTGCACAGCTTACATTTAAAAAGGGGAAGCAAAAGATTTTTCTCATTGCCATAGTAATGCATGTATATTCCCAGCTTGTAATGGGACCTACACACAGTGAATCTGTCTACTGGTTATTTGGATTTAAAAGAAAAAAAAAAATGGGTCCTGATTTCCATTTGTAAAAGCCACCTGAGTTATACTGAGTTCATTACAATGCTGACAGTCAGGGAGCTTTGAGGGCTGCTACTCAAGGGGCTGTTACTTTCTCTGTTATTCATTCACTGCTGTTCTTGAGAGGAACAGTCCTTCGGTTTGATGGCTACAAAAAGATTTTATTTTTACAAAATGAATCTTAGCCTATGAAATAGTACAAGTCGGTTCCATTATATGTTATTCACTGCTGTGGTTAAGCAAAATCTTCTGTTTGCCTACATCCTCTGCAGCCATTAGTAAACTGGCAGACAAATACTCAAAGGCATCTCAAAAGCATGGTGGGATTAGAGGGGAAAAAAGCCAATTATTCTTGGTGGTAAGAAGACTTCAGACCAAAATATTATTTACACGTTAACCATTTCATTTAATATTTATGGACTTTTTGACTATTTCTACAATTTAATACATAGCCATTACCCTATTTCTTGGCATTCAGATTGATATGTGTATTTGTGTTTTACTGAAACATTCTAATAGCATCTCATTCCAGGTTCCATTTGACAATTTTGTCAAAATTGTCACCATTGTGTTAGGAATCATTTTTCTCATTCTATTTAACGTACTGACTTGATTCTATGTTGAGTGTCATGCTCCCAAAAGAAACGTGTGCGTGGGGAGGAGGGGGAAGTAGGTAAATACACCATTGGCTGTTTCCTACCGATGACAATGCCAAATATGTTATGGTAGAAGCAGAATTTGTATTTGTGGTGTTCTAAGAATATAAACCAGGCAAAAGTTGTAGAGAGAAATGACACTTTCTACTTAAACCAAGTCAGAATGGAGAAGAAGTATAACTCCTGGATATGAAGCCATTTTGCAGATCAGGATCTTGCTAAGTATGCCTTACATTTTCCATTAGTACTAGCTGATCAAGTGAAAGATACTACTTGTTCCCATACGCCTTGCCTCCCTAATACTAAAATTATCGTTTTCTCACATCAATATGTGGAAAAATACTGAATACTTTGTGTTATGATCTAAAGAGTGACATAGGAATTGTTGGAAGCTAGAAACAGTGACTAGAAATGTGAATTTTCTTTTGTTTTTCCTTCTTCCCCAAGCACATCCATCCTCCAGATCCATGCAAGCTGCATGCAGCAAGAATTTAAGCTATATAAACCAAAGCTGTTCTTTGGATTTTTGTTATATAACTTGCATCTTCAGAGTTTTTCAGATGTAAAAGAAAGTTAAAGATTGAACTGAATACGTTATCCTGGTAGTACATGTAAACCATCACCCTGGCTGTAAGAAGCAACCTACACTGTCTTGAAATAGAACTAGCATTTTCAACTTCTGGAAGTTAAAGCAAGGAGATCTTATGTATTCCTGAGACGTTTACTGTGAATATGAAGTAGCAGCAAGGGCCAGGTGTGAAAAATGGGGTGGGGAGCTGGGAGCCGCGTGTGGTAACACGGGCGGCAGGGGCATCGCTGGTGAGGACCTGGAAGAGCAGGGCAGCCTGGGGGAGTAGCCAGGGGCAGGCACAGCCCTGGGGTGGCTGGGCTGGGCCGTGGTGATGGGTCTGGGGCCAGGCTGGGACGTCAGCCCATGTGTCACTTACTGGCTAGCTTGCCTATTAGAAAGGTTGCGTCCATGCACATAACTGGATTTAGCTGTTTCTGAAGAGGTTTTGAATGACTCCTTATTGTAAATGCCCAAACTCCCTTACAACAGAAACTTTTCTCCTCTGTAATGTTAAATGGCCTTTTTATAGGGGTGGGAGGGGAATCAGTTGCAAGAAAATATTTCGACTGCAGAACTCTACCCTGAAGTACATTGATTCCAGTGCAGCTTTTATGACCAGCTTCTCAGTCCAGTTATATTTCATTTACACCTGAATGGATCAGAAATGCTGTGATCCTTTCATAAGGAGACCTGTGATGTACAGCACTGTTAAAGGCCATCTGACATAGCAGAGTTTAGATGGATCTAAACACTGGAAGAAAAATGCCCCCTTGATTTCTAACAAAACAATTTTTATTCCACTAGAATTTGTATTTGCTGGATTTAGATATCTAGTTTGTATACAATTTGAATTTCTGGCTGTGAATTCTTTGACCCAACACTTATGATTAAACATAAGTGGTCAGGCAGTTGTGCTAAATGATCTTTGTAGGTGCCTTCCAACTGAATTGCTCTGTTCTCTTCTCTTCCATTCCATTCCATTCTGTTCTGTTCTATTCTACTCTATGCTACAAGCATGTGTAGAAGCATGCCACTGGATTGTGGCTTACATGCAGGTGCCCTGCAATATCAGGATTCTGCTGTGGTTTTTGAAAGCATCTGCGTGCAGCTCTGGAAATAAATCTAGGAGTGAAATAGGTGCTGAAGGGGGAAGAGGAAAGACAGAAGTGAAATTTGAAGGGTTCTGGAATTCACTGGTGATCCACACTCTAGTTTACTGATGATACCATTTGTAGCTCGTTGTACTCGTGATGTAAAACAGAATACTTTGATGGGAAGAATTTAAAATGGAAAGTTAACAGCGTCTGCCAAAATCTGTAACTGAAACTGGAGGAAAAAGAAAGATTGTGATGCTTTTTAACTTTGCCAATAAGGCAAACTCTTTGCACATCTGAGACTGAAATTCTGGAATTTTCCTTCATATTTTGATGTGTCACATAACATATGCAAGTGTTATCTACTTGTGTCAGATACAATTTTTTTTAACCTGCCTGCCCCACTGCTTATGTTTTATAGGAATATCTTTTGCAGAAGACATTTGATAAACTATTTTTGTAGCTCTTAGTGAAATATTTAGTTCCTATAGTGATCTTTTGAGGAGAGATTCAATGTGCAGTAATTCTTACAGCATTATTGGTATACTGTTATTGCTTCAGCATTCAGCATCAAAAGTTCCAACAAACTCTAAACTTAATTTTCCAACTGTCAGAAACCATGAAGATCCTTAAAGCTGGAAATGCCACATGTTGGAGATACTGAAGTAGCATTTAACAATTGGAAGTATTTTGCTGGTTTCATAAAGAACAAGAGGAAAAAAAGACATCTTATACAGTTGGGAGGTATTTATCCAGCCAGCCTTGGAACCACATTAAATATGTGGGTGAATAATGAAGGCAGAATGTGTTTGTCTCTTGAGATGTTACCCCTCACCATGACAAGCTCTTTACAAATGGAAAACCTGTTTAGTGAAAAAGAGCTGTTGTGATTACTGAATGAACATAAAGCTTTCACTTCTCTGTCATTTAACTGTTGGCAGATTATAGAACTGTTTCATATATATTTTTTTTTTTCGAGAAAATTTAATAGGTTAGTATTACCAGGCAGATAGATAAAATCCCTTTCTCTCACAGGGTTTACATGAAATAAATTGAAGTGCCAGGTTGCACGTTAGAGGGACAGTGCATCACAGGACTGGAGCCTTTCAAACTTCAGAAACCATAAAAAGGCACAGATAGCTGTTCAACAGGCTAAAATCTCTTTCCAACAGAGTTGTGTGAAAGCCTTAAAAATAGCCTATTTGATCTATTTAAGTATTTTGAATTTATATAGATAACAATCCTTGTTTTAAGTACAGTGCAGGTTTTATCCTTGCTTCATTCTTTCATGTCCTGTGGGGTTGTATTTTTAAATGGTTTTTAATTGTTGTTTTTGGTTGGTTGGTTTTGTATATCCAAGCAGATGGGGTCAGAGACATGTTGAAAACAACCCTCCAAGACTCCTTGGTTGTACATGAGAGGGTTGTCCCATCCTATCAGTGGTAGCAGTGGAGATAGATAACTTTCTGATTTCTCCACTGAAAAAATCATTGTAAAGGGTAAGCTGATCTTAGTGCTTCTTTTTCTCCTGCAGCAAGCAAACAAAAAACACAGAACGCTTATGTTTTGTTGCATCTAGTGTTGCTGCGATGGAGTGTGTTTTAAATTACCCTTGGAATACTGGGATTTTTACTGATTCTGTTTATTTCCTGTGGGGTGTATCATAGAATTGTTTAAAAGCAGAACAGGTGTGAAATGCTCTCAGAGGGACAGCAAAGGCATGGGACAGCAGTCACATAGCCATCCAGAATTCAGCATGATGCTCTTTCTCTTCCTTGTCTGGGATGAGTGAGCAATCAATACCATCACAGTGCCTTCATCCACACCAGCGTATTACACCGTGTCAGGACGCGGGCTGGGGCACTTACAGTTATCTATACTGTTGTTAGATGGATTGCAGCACGCGTTTTGTTTGGGCCAAGTAGTGCTTTCCAAATGATTCTTGGGAATAATTCAGAAATTAGTACAGACCAGTAACTGTTCTGAACAGGCAATCTGGATGCAGCCATCCTGTTTTGCAGGCTCAGAAAGTATAATAATAATAACACGCCAGCTGGCCTCAGAGCTGTTCAGTTTTCGTGTATAGAATAGTCAGCACATCTCCTTAGCCTGCTCTGGTGACTCGCATAGATAGGAAGCCTCTAGAAGTTAGGCACAGTGTCCAGTGAAACAACCAGTCTTCTGGTGTTCCGAGTAGAAGAGACTTGATTTTTTCAGATTTGGAGATCACCCTTACCACCTTGTACAAATGCAGTACAGAAGCAAACACTGAATTAATGAATTCTGAGACAATTTCAGTATTAAACTTTTCTATTACTTCCAGTAAATAATCTTTTAGACAAATAATAGCAGACAATCTCCTTTAGCTGCACATTGAAGAAGTATTGCAGTGAGCTAAACTTTTCCTTTGATATGTCATCAGCCTCACAGATGGCTTCATTGTTCAAATAGCCACAATACTAATTTGGCTGTCAAGATTGTGATAAAACTGAGGAGGATGAAAATACCTTCTGGTGTTCCATATGCTGTTTTGAGCTTAAGGTTAAAATAGACAACTGCAACCAAAGTGGACAGAATGTCATATTACATAAAAACATTAGGAAGAATCAGTGGATTTTTTGTTTTATTTTTTACCACATTGGTGTTGTTGGAGTTCTGAAAGAATTGTGGAGATGGAGAACACATGGGAATTGTTTAAAAGTGTCTGGCTGCAAGTGTCACTTATAGCCACAATCTCATGAAAAGAGCTAGATGAGAATCTGGTGTCATCTCCACATCAGAAGGGTCCTGAGAGTTAGTCCTGTGCAGGTTAAGTTTTGGTCAGACCATTACTGAAGACAGGAACAAGAAATTGGGCTAATAAAGAATTCTGTAGGGTGGGGTATATTGTTCAGTTGGACTCTGAAATGCCAGTTGTTCAAAATAAGGGTAAGTTTTAGGAAAAAGAAGAACACATGATTTATAGTGCAATATAGGAAAAATTCCACTCATTAAGAATTCTTGAGATCTAAAGCAAATAAAATTCAAGGCTGAGGACCAAAATTCTTTAGAAATTTCAAGGGAATTTTACACCAAATGTTTCGTAGAAAGTGTCTTGAGAAATCTGCCCACTCTTGCTCATTGCCACTCCAGGTCCCTACAACTTTATTACTTTGCAGACAAGGTTAATGTGTTTCAGTGCAATCAGTCTCATTGTTCTTCTGAGCACATGCACAGTTCTTCATCAGAAGATTGAACCGGGGTGCCTCTGGTTGTGTTTTTACCTATTCTTTTGGCTTTATTTATAAAAGTATGAAACTGAACAAAACTGCCACTGATGTTTACCTGCATGGCTACATTTTAAGAAGAGAGATCTGTGCAAACAGTTGCCTTGTATGGAAACTGAAGCCATTTAGCTCCAGGTTTAGACCACTCTGTGCAGTCCAGCGCTAAGCTGTAAGGGCTAGCTGCTGCCAAACCATTTACAGCACCAGGAGTGTATCTGTAGCTAGAGAAAAGGGTAAGCCGACTTATCTGCCAGGATGAAGCACTACACTAATTTGTCTAGGTGGCTTTCACAGCTCTAACTATTGTCTCCATACTTCACTGTATTTTGTGAAAGTATGAGTGAGTTTGAAACTCTTTACACTGCTCCATTGTATGACACAGACAGACGCTAACTCAGTTTTGAAAGTATTTCTGCATGTCTAGATAATTTCTGTGCTGCCTCAATGTTAGTGTAGTAAAAGGCTGTCACCTGTATTTTCAAGTAACTGTTTGCTCTCACACTTGCATACACACATTTGCTTGGTTTCTGTGGCTTCTGTATGATAATAGCTGTATGTAAACAATAATCTTACTCCCTCAGAGTGATCCTAGGGATTTTTATTTTCAGAAGCTCTGATACTTGGGATTTAATCTTTGTTTCCCTCATCTGAGTCACATATTTGCTAAGGGGATATCATACAACTTCTTCACTCGTTTTCTTTTACTGTATGGAAACAATACTAAGCATTTCTAGCAAGCACAATATAGTTTTAATTCAGGTTTGCAGTGGATTTAAGCCACTGTCCTTCGCTAGACCCCTGCCTCCTTATCCCATCAGTGCAGCAGGATTTTTAGCAGAGCGCTCACACTTAACGAACTTACAGGGACATCGGATTGGCATGATTCAACCTTAAGGGCTTATGAAGGAGCTTTTAAGGTTTCTCATGTAAAAATGGACTAATAAAAAAAAAAACACTTAAGGATGGATTTGCATGATGGGCCACAGATCCCTTTTTTCTAGAAATTACATATTTCAGCTAAAATATCATATTTTTTAGCCAAAAAATATGTGCTAAAATATGTACTTATGTGACATATATTCCAGACGCTCTGAAGGTGCCACTGCATTTTACTGAGAAAACAAGTTTGGGGGGAAAAAAATATATATATGTTGTTTATTTAGCACCTAAAATTCTCCTTTTCTGGTTAATTAGGATGACATAAATAGCAATCAACATTATGTCAAATTACATATGTAGGGCTTTGCTATTCTTACCTTTCTTGTTTCTTCCCTTTCTTTTATTTGTGCAAGAGTCCTTTAACAGGTATATGTTCTAACTACCATGGTAAGACAATTTATAGAAAGCACATGTCATTAAGTAATTTTAGCTCATGGTTTCATAATGTGGTTCATTTTGGTATTTGAACTTGTTTTGTTCTTGCTGCTGCTCTTTCTTACTCCTGCACTGCAGCTAACCGGTATCTTAGCTGCACATCATATATATGTATTTTTTTTCCTTCAAGCTAGGATGTTAGCTGGTCCAACTTAAATATCCAGCCAAGCATGCATTAACATGTGTGTTTGAGGCTTTTTTTTTTTTTTTTTTTTTCTTTTAAACCCCACAAGTGTTTTTTCCTTTTTNATGTTTGAATACACAACTGCTGGATTTAAGAACTGGAGGAGATCAAAGAGAATGGTTTTCATTCCGATAAAATTATAGCAGTTCTGGTATAGGGTGATGGGCTCATTTATGAACTCTACGACGCAAATAGTTGTTAAGGCTGCTTTTTTTTTTTTTTTTTTTTTTTCCTTTCAAAGCCACATGAGTTTTCTGCTCATTTTCATAGTCTGGTTGTGTAAACCACAGAATCAAGAGGCTGTCACAGGTCAGCACTGAAAATAAGCAACAGAAATTCAGGCTGTTGTGTTTTAAACAAAGGTCTTATGACAGAATGTGTTTTTTGTTGTTGTTTTGTTTTGTTTGTTTGTTTGTTTGTTTTTCAAGAGCACCCTGCCTCATCTTGTCTAATTAAACAGAAAATCTGTGTTGCATGCTGACACACACCAACACATAAAAGCAATTAATTCCGAAATACTTTTCTTCCCTATGAAGTCAGCTGGCTTATGGAAAATTATAAGCTCTGACCTCACTAAAACTCACATTACGATTGATATTTTCATCAAAGCTACGTTAACTTTCACAGACTTAATAGCTGTAGAGCACAAGCAGTTTTTTTCTCTGTTTCATTGAGGTCTGTGAAACACAGCACGTTGAACTGCATGTTACCTGGGGACTCCCCAGGTAGCAAGCTATATACAAATGTAATTATTCTCCTATAGCTAAAGCTTTTGAGACAGTAGATTCTTCTCCTACCCTTTTACAGCAGCTTTTCTGTGTTGCTGAAGCAGGGAGTAAGTTATCTGACACACCTGTTGAAGCAGGAGCCTGCAAATGCAGAGCATACAGAAGCCTTCATAACTCAAATAATCTTCCGATGCCATTTTTAAGAACAAATGGGGACAAAGTTAGGAAGGTACTGCTGCATTTCTGTTGTCACAAGGAATTCTAACAACAAATCAAAGTGAAGTATTGAATTAGGCGGGGAAAAAAAACACTGTTCCTGCAGCAAACTGAAGGGACAAGAACTGCAGGGACTTGAGAACTGTAACGCTATCACCCATGGTATTTAACCATTCATACTCCTGGTGTGATTTTAACCTGTGTCCAAGACAATTCCTATTATTGGTCAGGAAGTAGGACGGGACAGAGACTTCTTTCCAGATACGACATGTTTAAGCCAACCATGCTTTGAAGAAGTGAGAGGGAAAAAGTTACATGGTACGACCTGTGCAGTGCCTCTTGTCTTTAAGCATGAGCCTCGATTCCTTCTATTTTCAATTCCAGGCATAGCCAGGAGGCCTGTATATGTCATATTGAATTCTTATTAAAAATTTGCCTTGTGTATGTTTCAGGCAAGAGAAAGTTTGAAGTCTCCGATGGCAATGGAGTGCCATTTAACCAAAGCGTTGAGAGAAAGTGAAGAGTGGTGGGAAGCCTGGGAGACCCCCCAGTCTGGCTTTGTTGAAAGGGCCCACAGCATCAGTAGGGGAGTGCCTGAGTCAGAGCAGGCAGCACTGCACTGATGCTGCATCAGTTGGTATTCCTCTGGACTTTACTGTAGTCTCAGGAAACAGTAAACCAGAGTATAGGAAAGAAAGAGAATGAAAAGGAATCAAATGTTTTTTGAAGGAATATTGCCTTATTTAGTACTAAGGAGCAGCAGATAGGATAGCGAGCTGGTGATAGCCAAAGAGTCTCTTAAATCAACAGTAGCATATCTATTCATGATGCTGATTTTTCTAATTTAATCTCTCATTTCTTCTTTTCTTGTGTCTCTTTCAGTCTCATAATGTTTTCCCTGACCTGTAAATACTTAGCCTTGAGAACAGCAGCGTGGTACATACAGGGTGTTCTACACTTTCTATTTATCAAATAATGCATGACATTTGGTACTTTATATTAAGCTTTATCTGTTCAGTGCTGAAAAATCTTTCTTCTTGAATGTGTTTTGCTGAAAGATAAAGCACTTTGTTTGTATTTATTCAAACCTATTTCCTAGTGTATATAGGATATTTAGATACAATATGACTCTAACTTTGTAACTTAAACTAAGCTCATTCCTTTCTTTGTTAAAATTGCAATTCTCACCTAGCATGGCAGGTCTTAATAGTTCAAAAATCCGATTTGATTTAGTAGCAACAATCATTGCAGGTAGTGTTGGGACCAATAAAGGGAAAATCTGTTTGTGAAGTCTGTCTCCAACTCTTTTTATTCACAATTCATCTGTACAATTTTAGAAGTAAATACTTGTTCTCTCATCTCAGTAACAATTCTAAGTAGGGGTCCAATAGACTCTTTGTTTCAGAGGTTTTCAGGAAAAAAACATATATTAGGAAAAATTAGGCTTCAAATTGGTGGATGTATAAAATTTATGAGTGGTTGGATAAGATATATGTGAATCCTTAAATGCTCCACTGCTTTGCTAATAGTTACAAGAACATAAAAATCTTGATAGTGCAATATATTTTCTTTAATCATGTAAGTACATCAAGATAATATCTTGGTACATTCCTGTCTTCCATCTCGAAATTAGTGTGCTTTTTTCATGTAAAATTAGAAGTCAATTAGCTTTCTCTTTTCTTTTTGTCAAAATCAATTTTGGGTATCTCAATGGAAAAAAAAAAAACGTCAGAAACAAAGTTCTGTGTGGTGAGGGCTGGCTGGTTAGGAGGTGTGCAAGTGGGAGTCTTGGATCTTTTGTCTCCAGTTGTGACGGCTGGATGAGGAAGCCTCTGCACTCCTTTATCAGACTCCTTAAACCACAGGGAGTTACTTTTATTTAAAATTGCTTTATAAATCAGGTTCAGTTTCAAACTAGTTTCACTCCTTCCAGTCTTCTCTCTCCATATAACTGTATGGAAACTTCCCCATAGCTTCCCATTTTGTTTAGAATGCTTGTAGATTTCAGCCTGCTTCTAACTGTGGTTAGTTCACGTGCTTTTATTTTTGTCCCAGCCCTGCATTCATCTTATATAGTATTTCTTGTGACCTGGTGTTTGCCTTCCAGAGTCTTCATAGTGTTTGTATTTTAGTCTTTATTTTTCAGATGAAAGCTGTAAAAATCTTCCAATATCCTCTTAAAGGCTCTCCAGTCCTTTGATCAGTTTCATAGCTCTGGTCTGCATTTGTTTCAGATTGAATTGCTCTTATTTGAACAAGGATAAATCAGATTTATATGCAGGGCTCCAGATAAGGTCTTAGCAGTTTCTTGTACTTATCTTCCCGTTTGATAAGTACGTTGTTTAACACACAGAGATACTGTTGTTTTAGCTTTCATATCCTATGGGATTTCAAGCACAGGATGGATTTGATTTTTTATGAGTGTAAGTCCTTCATCTAATGGGATCCTGAGAAGTTGTCTGATTTTAAAAAAAAAAAAAAAGTATTTGCTTGTTTTTATTTGTTATCATAAGTGAGGAAGTGAGGTGATGAGCTAGAGGTCATATTCTGATTACATTTTTGTTGTTGGCAGTTCAGAAGTAATTCTGTGGAAGGATAGTTGGGAAAGTGGGGGTTCCTTCATTGCCAAAAGGTCAGAATGATCTTTCGCACAATGAGAAGGCAGGCAATGGATGTTGCACATGCCTGTAATGATCGTACTGATGAGTTGGAAGACAGACCACAGAACACAGTGAACTTTTTCAGTGGAGTGGAAAAGTATGATTTTGATATTTATAAGAATATGACTAATGACTTTTGATCTTTGGTAGCTGGCAAAGTTTCCATTTATAAATTTTGCACAGCCTCAAATGCTTTTTATAGCCTCTCCCTGGACTGTCATGCTCAGCTTGTTCTTTCTTCTCCTTGTTCAAGGCGAGAGAACTAAAATCAAGAAATACTGCTCACTGATCTCAGCTCATCTAGGAAAGGGTGTGGTACATCTGAGGCAAAACAAGTATGAGGAAATAGAAAGTTTTACCTTTAACTTTAGATTGCCTTTGCACTTGAGAGTTTTCTGGCATTGTTTGTGCAATATTGACTTTTATGGTCTTACAACCAACAGCAAGACATCTATTACATATTTTATAATAAAAGTAAACACACTAAAAATAAAATCCATCAATCTTTCGTTATTACCTGCACAAGAAAATTAAAATATCAATCTCAATGTGGAAGATGTATTAGAGTTTTAACATTGCTGCATACTCCCAAATGATTTTCATAGCTGTGCAATCCAATACAATTTTGCACACCCTTAGAGAATGACAAGACATAGCTGGGTAAATGCTTGTAAAACAAGAAAGCTGTAGATTTCAAAGGTGATATCATCCAAGTACTTTATCTGGAAATATTGCAAAGATGTGTAAGTGCACAAATACAGAAATGTACATATAACAGAGAACAGATTTCCTCTTATCCGTGGATTCTATGAAAATACAGGTTTCTACTTGCTCAGCTAACTCTGGTAAATAGAACAGCTTTATTTCTGTAAGCCAGTAAGGGTATTTTTTAAATCTCTACAAGGCTCAACAAAGACAGTCTCAGAAAGAAAGCTGCCAGCAGATAAATACTGGCCCACGCTTCAGTGTGTGAATGCTTCAGCGTGTGAATATCCCAAGTTGGAAGGGACCCACAAGGATCATCGAGTCCAACTCCTGGCTCCACACAGGACCACCCCAAAATCAGACCATATGTCTGCCAATGTTGTCCAAACTCTTCTTGAACTCCAGCAGGCTTGGTGCCATGACCATTTCCCCGGGGAGCCTGTTCCAGTGCCCGACCACACTCTCGGTGAAGAACCTTTACCTAACACCCAGCCTGACCCTCCCCTGTCACAGCTCCATGCCGTTCCCTCGGGTCCTGTCGCTGTCACCAGAGAGCAGAGATCAGCGCCTGCCCCTCCGCTCCCCTCGTGAGGAAGNGGAACAGAGTCCCCCACACCCACACTCGCTCTGCTGCTGAATAATTGCCAGATGTTTGGCTTCTAGTAACTGGATATAGCCCTGATGCATATTTTGATTAAAACATAGTACTTATCTAAAACTGAGCATAACATTTGACTTGCTGACAAACAACATTTTTTTTTTATAATGTGTTCTTTTTTCCCATTCCGTAAAGGAACTCTAATTTAATTAAAATTAGTCTAATTATTCACAAAATAAATGCCATAAACACCTGGCCATTTTTTTTTTTTTTTTTAGGTGGAGCTAGGTTTTTCAAGTCTTCAAGAATCTATAATTGAAGTCTAAACTTTGAGTTGTAGCATCTGCAACAGTGATGCCTTGCCAGGGAGTTCAGTGTCCATTATCTTTTGAAAACTGGGACTCTTGTTCTGATATCTGAATGGAAACGGAGCTTTTCTGAAAACATCTTCAGATTACTTGGAGGAATAATAGACAGTAGTTCCAAAACTTGAATAACCTTTGCATAGGGAGAATATGAATTCTTTTCTTCTTTTGAATATTTTGTATTTCATGTTAACTAAATTTAATTTAATGAGTGGTGAGGTTACAAAATGGCCCAAATAGACAGTTTGGAGTAACTATTTTCCCAGATAAAATTGAAAACATGAAATAGTTATATCATGTGCAGATGTTTTTTGTGATCTTGAGAGAGTATGACATTGAACTCTGGGACTGAGAAAAACATCCTCATTTCATTGTGGGGGGAATAAAGGTGAAAATTCTGCGCATATTTATTTATTTATTTATTTTTGACAAAAGGATTAACAGTCAGCTTAGATCAGTTTCTTGTGTGAGACTTGCATTTTGACACATTAGCTGCTGGAAGAGGTATTGGAGAATCCTGGGATCTTTTGTTAGGAGAAGAATGAAAAATGGAGGCATTCAAACCGAAGATTTCCTGTTTCAATCTAATGTGCCTGTGTGTGTGTGTGTGTAGTGTGTGTATATATAACATATATATAACATATATATATATATAAAACATATATGTATATATATAAAATAAATGAAGTAGAGTAAAAAAATGAATGTTCACAGATGCCTTTATTAAATATCATAAAAAAATATGAAATAGAGTAAAAATTAATTTAGTGATAGAACCAATACAGAATATTTGTTGACTTACACTTTCTGTGGGAGGCATTTCTTTTAATTATTATTTTTCTTATTATGTAGTTTCACCTTATCTTTATTATACTGGGAGCTTTCTAAATCTCAGAACTGAAACATAAAATTATTTTATTAGTAGTAATATTTGCATAGAACCCAGGGCCCTAGCTGTGGACCAGTGCTCCATGTTACATTAGATACTACCATTTTGTCTGTGCTTGCATAATTTGTGCTCCAGGAGCGTATAATGAAAGTCAAGAGTAAAGTTGAAGCTCAGGATCGTAAAAATTAGAAAAAAAAAATATAATCAGTATATCTAGCCACTAGTGATTCTAAAGAGGCTTATTTGTCAGCAGACTTCTTGAGGACAGAACAATGGACTGATTTAGGTCAGAAAGGATCTCTGGTGTTTGCTTAACACCCACTCACTCCCACCAAAGCAGGGCTAAGTTATATGAGGTTGTTTAGGGCCTTGTCCAGACACATTTTGAGTATTTCCGAGGACGGTTTTCATGATTGTTCTGGGCACCTTGTTTTAGTACTTGGCCGTCCTCATGGTGCAAAAAAGAAACCCAAGCATTCTAAGTTCTAAATGCGATTTACTTTCTTGCAAGTTGCATCCATTGCCTCTCATCTTGTCACTGTGCACCTTTGAGAAGAGCCTCTACACTGTCCCAGCAGGTATTTGGAGACAGGATTAAGATTACCCCTTTGCAGAGCATTCTTTTCTCCAGGCTGAATAAGCCCAGTTCCCTCAGCCTGTCCTCACAAGTGCCCCAGTTCCCGACCATCCTGGTGGTCCTCTGTTGTAAACAATCCTTCGGGAGGGGTCGACGGAAGGAAGACACAGTCGCTCAATATGAGTGATCAGTAGACTTCAACTTTATTGCCTGCATAGCTTCCTTATATAAGCTAGCAGATAATTAGCTCATACATATTGCAAAAGCTGAGCTCACTATTGGTTAGAGACAGACCCTGTTTGCTCAAGACATTTTCGCACACTGATAACCACAGGTTCCTTATCTGTGTTAACTGAACCGGTCGCCAGGTGCTGCGTACGTGCCTTGGCTCACACAAGTTGTGTACGATACACTCCTAACTCTGTCTCCTTGAGCTGCTCAATCTTCATGCGACCTCTCTCGTCGAGCCAGTCCTCCACAGTCCTCCACTGAATTTGATCTGGGATGTCAATGTCCTCCTTGTACTGGAAGGTCCCAGACCGGACACAGTACTCCAGCCATGGTCTCACAAATGCAGCACAGAGGGTGAGTATCATTTCCCTTGATCTGCTGGCTGCTCTTGTACTCTTTCACAGCTGGGGGTGCAGAGACAGTTTTCTGTCTCTGCTGCTGGACCGTACTGCTGCCAGGTCTCTTTCTGCCAAACTGCTTCCCAGCCAGCTGGCGCCACACCATACAGTTGCATGGTGTTACACCGTCCTGGGCGCAAAACTTTGCATTTGCCTTTGTTGAATTTCATGATGTTGTATCAGGATGTTTCAGAGGGACCTTGACAGCCTAGAGAATAGCAGTCCTGCTAGTAGAAGCAGTACTGATACTACTCACCAGTTTGGTATCATCTTAAAATTGAAGAGGGTTCATCCTGTCTCATGGCACTAAAAGGTGTTAAAGAATATCAGATCCAGTATCAACCCTCAATGAATCAACTAGTAACCAGCTGCTAGTTGAGCTTTTTAGTGGTGGTCACAGCACTCTGAACCTTGCAGTCCAGCCAATTTTCTCCCTGCCTCACAGTCCATTTACCCATTTCGTGCTCCACTGGTTCTGTTACAATGGTGCTATGGAGAGCCTTGTCAGCCACTTTGCTGAAGTTACGGTAAACAACATCCACTGCCCTCTGCTAGTCCTCTAAGCTATCCATTTCTTCACAGAAGGCAAATAGATTGGTCAGGCATGATTCACTGTTAATGATTCCATGTTGGCTCTTCCAGCCTACCGTTGAACTGAAAGATAAAATCCAGAAAAGATTCTGGGTTTGAGGCAGTAAAAAAGATTCTACACAATCAGTACAGAAGGAAAGGAAGAAATCATTGAAGAAAGACTGAGTATTGGATCACTTTTGCTGATCAGAGCTTAACCATCTGGGACTCTTTTTCATTTCTAAAGAAAATCAAGATGGAATAGTATTTTAATCTGTTGTCTAATGGTCATCTAATTTTTGTTCTAATAAAAATAGGAATTACTTGGTTTCAAGTTTTATTAACTACCAATATGCGATAATATTGGAAAGCATTCTAAGGTGGCTTTTTTTTTTTTTAAAAAAACTCCCACCCTTGGTTGATGATCTTAAATGTTATCTTAAATGTTAATCTTAAATGATCTTAAATCTTGAAGTGATAAGATAGTCCTATGAATAAAGCTCACAATGGATTAACATAATACTTACAGAACTTTATATGCTGGATCGAGTCCAGAGGAGGACCACAAGGATGATCAGAGGGCTGGAGCACCTCTCCTATGAAGACAGGCTGAGAGAATTGGGGTTGTTCAGCCTGGAGAAGAGAAGGCTCTGGGAAGACCTTATAGCAATCTTCCAGTGCCTAAGGGGTGCCTACAGGAAAGCTGGAGAGGGACTCTTTGTCAGGGAGTGTAGTGATAGGACAAGGGGTAAAGGCTTTAAACTAAAAGAGGGGAGATTTAGATTAGGTATTAGGAAGAAATGATTTCCTATGAGGACGGTGAGGCACTGGAACAGGTTGCCCAGAGAAGCTGTGGATGCCTCATCCCCAGAAGTGTTCAAGGCCAGGTTGGATGGGGCCTTGGGCAACCTGATCTAGTGGGAGGTGTCCCTGCCCATGGGAGGCGGGTTGGAACTGGTTGACCTTTAAGGTCCCTACCAACCCAAACCATTCTATGAGTCATTCTATATTCCACGATTATTATGTCTCTACGTATTTTCTGAGGAATGACTGGATGAGATTGTTCAAAGTATTGTTGATCACAGAATCACAGATTGATTGAGGCTGGAAGGGACCTCTGGTCCCCCCCCCCCATTGAACAACAACTAAACATCGGGGTGTTATCAGCACTATTTACATCAAAAACCCAAAACACAGCGTCATACAAGCTTCTATGAAGAAAATTATCTCTATCCCAGCCAAAGCCATGACAGGTTTGTGCCCAGGGATCGTCATAAAGTTATAGATGAACCTTTGGAATGTCTCTAAGACTGCTGGTATGAAGGTACTTCTTATTGTAAATAGCAGACCCATCCTAACAGTTTAACTGGTAACACCATCTTTCAGGAATCCTAGGTCCCCAAGACCACTGGCAAAGTCTGGAGACCTTGCTGGTTTACAAGAGTGAGAATTTTGCAAATGGTAGGACTGTGCAGTTTCTGTCATTGTACAATCCTATAACAAATGACCTACGTGCATTTAGTTTTCCATACTAATATGGAAGTCAGAGCTGGTAGATCAATTAACTATTCATTGTACATAGCTTCTAGAAATAAAAAGAAAAAAGTTTAATAAATTGACAGTGAAATATTACATGCTTTTCAATTGATTAAATATTTGGAATTACTTAAAAAAAGAAAGGTCAAAATGTACTGTAATGGAGTTTAATGTAAGGCATTAGAAGTTTAAAAAAAAAAAAATCAAATATATTGATTTTTCTAGTCTTTTCCCAGGTAGAAATGGCAAGTACAGTTCTCTAGAATTCTTTGAAATTAGTTATTCAAAACAAATTTCACTACTTACACCTTGGAGAAGAACTTTATATTATTTCCAGAACAGATTTATTAAAGAAAATGCATATATATGGACATATGCATATATATACACATACATATTTTAGTCCATTTTTTGTTCAGTACAGCACTTTCAGTTTGGTAGATTAATTGTTTTTCCATACGCCCCTTTTCAAACTAGGCTGCTTTTCTGAGTTTGAGCAGAGACTTTTGTTTCAATTTCATTTGTGAAAGAAAATCTAGCATTTTTTTTCTCTCCTATTTGTTAGCATGTTTTGTTTTGTTTTCATAATGAGTGTGGTTATTGCTCTCCTCATGACTTTGAAAGTACAGTTCTATGTGTATCTTCACTTTATGCATGAAACCAAAGTCCAACACGTATTCTAGCCATGTGGACAGGGTATTGTGTGTTGTCCATCACACCAATAAAACTGCTGACATCAGCCCTGACCTTTTCTATATCCCTGATTTTCTCCGTACAGCTCCTGAAATTCCTCCCAGCATTGTAATTCCAGAGCTGCCGTCTGTATCAAGGGACTCTGTCTTCCTCCTTACTTATGCTTTTTTCCTTTGTGTGTTTTTCCCCAGCCCCCAGTATAAGATGGTAATGTTATGAAACATATAGGGGACTGTGACAGAGGGACTGTGAAACAGCAGAAAGTAAGCAAGTTTGCGATAACATTTAGCTGAACTTAGGTGCAACCCTGGAAAACTTTTCCAGTCTTTACGGGGAGAGCATGAAAAAGAACAAATAACATGTATCCCTGTAAAGTCTTGCAAAGCTATAGAAATAAGTGAAGGAAAAACATTCACGTTGCTCCTTCCTTTCCTCTTTCGCCTTCCTATTTTTGCTAGTTTGAATTAAACTACTTCCTGAATTATTTCTGTCAAGTTCTGACTACCGTATGTGTCATTGGCCTGTAAAAGCTTACCAGCTGATTCACAGAAGGATAAAACCAATATCTTCCGAGTGAGATAAGCAGTATGAGCTTTTTCCTATTAAGGCCTCTGGGCAGTCTTTGCAATGTAGTTGATGATTGTGACACCTGCAAAAGAAAAAGATTTTGTTTTTCCATTATGTTTTCCTGAAGTCATTGTCAGATTGAGCTTCTAACTAGTATTTTCAGCCAAGGTTGGGAAGTTAATTTTCATAGTTTTATAACTGATTTCAAATCTAGGTGTGTTATTCCTGTAAAATTTCATTGGAGTTGGATTGCCAAAGACCTCAAAACTTTCAGAATCTATTAGAAAGCATATTTTTATAATTTGACCTTTTAAACCAAAGTACAGAAAAACAACATCCTACCAAAACAGGATGTTATGTTGACAGTAGTTGTCATGACAGATTTGAAATAAACATGTGAAAAACGTATAGGCATTGCTTACTGCATGTTTGCAGACTCTTGCATTCAAGTGTGATGAGCATAGTAAGGCCATAGGAAAGACCGTAAGTAAGAAAACTTGGATGGAATAAAATAGTCATTCAATAGTTTATTCAGTTCAGTGACAGCTACCATTTATATTTCGTTTTTCCATTATCAACCACAGCCGTCTAATTTTAGGCTTTCTTCCTCTGTTACAGTGATTACGTGATCAGAAAGGGGTGGATAATGAAATCTAATATCCAACAAAACGAAGGAACCTCTCCTGAAGTGAAAGCAAAGGATAACTATGTTTAAGCTGCTATGAATATGCTTTCAAATGGCCTATGTTTCAAAAAAGTATAGAGTTTAGCTTCAGAAAGTGTATTGAAAAGGCCATGTAAATAAATAATCTGATAGAGGCCACCTATTAGAATGGGTACTCGTATTCAACAAAGTTTATTTAACAATTTTTAATCGATTATTTTTATATTTTGAAAAATGGTGCCATTTTTCTGCTACATTTTACAGTCTTGATGTGCGCTTTTGCCACCCTCTGATAATAAATATTAATGTTATCTTTTATTATATAAATTACAATTTTTGAATGCTTTTCTAAAAAAAGTAAATGTATCTAATGTACATAGTTATTTTAAATGGTGTATTAAAACCTTAGATATGTTATCTAATTAATAAATTAAATTGATCATACGCATTTGTCAAACAGTTCTATTGTAAGCTCCACATAATTAGTGGCAGCCAGTGGTCACAGTAGTAGGTTTCTACTGTCTAGGAAGGGGTACATAATGTATGAGGAATGTGTGAGTCGACACAGGCAGGCAGCAGGAATAAGCATGGACTCACGGCTAAAATGCAAAGAGTAGATCTATTCTCGTTACCTCGCCAACCGGGGGATCCCCAAAGCAACACCCGAGCAGAGGCACACAGGTGAAGGCACGCGAGCGGGGACGCAAGAACTGCTGAGCAGGGTCCATGCTAGGGGATCACTGGCCTGCTGTTTACACCTGTATGTATCAAGAGTCCGCGCAGGCACAGTTTTCACCACCATGCTGCGATCCTCACTGGGCTTCTTTGATCTTCTCTGCACCAAGGCTGGGAGCTCAAGCACATCCAATAGGGTGCCTCTGAGTCTGCCAAACACCTATGTTATCTGTGCACAGATGTGCTACTTGCTAAACACACAGGGCAAAACCAGCAATGGGTACAATTTATGTGCTCTTCTACAGTACTACTCCCCAGCCTTTACTTATTCCCAGCTGCAAGGTCACTTGAGTGTATTTACAATCCTCCTCTCCAGTCTTCCGTTCTCATCCCATCCTCCTTGCCAATCTTCTGCTTTTAACCCATTCCTCCCAACAAGGAAGGACTATCTTTTAGATTTAATTTCATGAATAAATCTTCCTGCACAGTTCTCCAGATTGATCTGTGCTAGGAAATGAAGTCAACACAGATTCTTACATTTGTCTTACTAGTGAAGATAGACTCATGAGGCAGAAATCTTAGGAGATGGATGTGCTTGGGAATCCCATTGTGCATATTTTTGCTTTTAAAATACTAAGGCTAACTGGATTCCTTTCTGAACACAGTGATTTTTCTTCTAACTTGAGAAGGATTTGACTGAAGAAAAATGAGATACAGCATACTATGTGAGAACACTGTAATATGTTGGGTAAATATAAAAAAGCCATTACCTTCAGTGCAGTATAATCTATAATTGTTCTCAGTGTACAATAAATATCAAATGATTTCATGAATCAAGCATCTTGGTAATGAAAGACACAGTGACACTAGTGATTCTGCTAACCTCCTGCAGGAAGCGACTGCAGATTCTCAATCCTGTTGGAAGTAGACCTCAGTAACACTACAAAAATAAGGGTCTTTTGCTGAAAAGTTGGCAATGAAGTTAAAGACTGATGGACATATATAACCTTTGCATATGATAGCTTTGCTCAGCTAGAACTGTCATAATCCAAAGATTAAACTATTTTGGTTACTGTTACAAACCTTCAAAGGATAATTCATCTTAGGTCTAGACTAGAAGCAGCAATGTGTATGCAGAGGGAATTGTGCAGCTACCTCAGTGTACTTCAATGAAATTTTTAGAAAAGCACATAAATAATGTAGTTGAATGCTTGATCTTGACAAGTGTGAAATCCTGTGAACTATTACATGTATTATTGAACATGGCTGTCATTCTCAGATCACTCATCTTACTGTTTCTTAGGAGGTTGTGGTAAAACGCATGCCAGTTTCAGGATGCCAAGTCCCATTATTTCTGGGGGTTCTTGACAGATGTAGTGGTAAGGAAAGGCAGACAAAAAGTCATGTTGTAGGAGACCTTTACAAAGACAGAAGACTGATTTGCTGCAACACGATTCCAACAGTTAGCTAGTGCCAGTTGTTGTGTGTATGGAAGATGTAGATTTGCTTTGATACCTTTTCCTTGGGACTGCAGTTTATCAGAAATCACAGTATCTTTGAATAATGTGTTTTTCCAGATAGCACTCCTACTCATAAAAATAAATGCTGAGTTTTGGATAGTGTAAATTTTGCTGTATAAGCCAGGATGAAACTACTTCGTTGTATAGTGTTTTATAAAAATGTTTTGATTTGAATATAATGGAAAGAGAGGTTCTTGTTTCAAATGTAGGTATTCTCCTGTGTCCAAACCATGTAACAAATTTTGACTTGTTTGACTGGTTTTGCAAAATTATCTCTATTAACTTACCATGACTAAAGCAACAAAAAGGGGGAAAATTGCAAAGAGAGAGGTAGCATATAGTGCTATAAAACATAGATGTAGCATATAATGGATCCTTGTTGCCAACTTTTTAGAATGTAAGTTAGTATCTGTACTCTTCCAATTATTCCAGTGTGGTAAAATCGCTTCCTTTAGTGTAAAGAATTTTGTATGTATTCATTCTCATATATGTGAATTTAAACATTGACTCTCTTCAGTGTGGATGAACACAATCCAAACAAATATGCTATTCTATTAAGGCTGCTGAAACAGCAGAAAAGAAGTTGGATATCATATTGTTTCTTTCTAACATTGGTAGTTACTCACTCAACCTTAAGCAGTTCCCATAACACACCAAAATCTTACTTCTCGAATCTGCAGCATTGGTAGAACATTCATCTAACTCATCTTTCATTACAGTGTTATATGGCTTTTGTTATGTAGTTAATATTTATAGAAGATTTTGAGATTTTTCTTATAAAAGGGAGATGTAAATGAAACAGTTCTCTCTTTTAATTGTTTTAGCTTTATCTTTTTGGAAAGTCTTTACTCTTGGACCTTTCTGGAATTTTCCTATATAATTTGGGTTCTAACTTAAGTGTAATTATGATCATTTAAATGCCAGTGTGACTAACTGTTTGAGTAATGAATTAAGGGTGTGCATGCAATAATTGAACTTACATGGTATAATGGGTCTTAATTAGCATTGATATATTGATATAATGCTTTACAACACTCTGAGGACGTGCATGTATTGAATAAGTAATCCTCTCAACATGCAGGTTAGCGAGGTTAGTGTAGTTATGTTATTCTGCAGATGGACAGAGTAAGGAAAGAGAGAAGTACAGAGTGAAAGAATTTGTCCACGAAATTTTCTGGAACAATTCCTGAGTTACACGTGAGATTTTCAGGCCACCATTTCTTTGATGAAGACAGTATTTTTTTTTGTGCTCTGTTCATGACATATTTGAGTTTCCTGCACTTACTCATTTTATTCTAAAGGAAATTAACCTAATTAATTTGTACTACTTCAATGAAAAGAATGGCATGCCATCGATAACTTTCCAATGAGATCCAGAACAACAATTCAATTTTTCCTCCCCCACTTCAAATACTTCTGTTGTCCCTAGGTGCAGGAGTATAATCTTTAAACAGATAACTAGTTAAGATAATCTCTTCCATATAACTAATGCTTACAAATGGTAGTAACTTTCTGCAAGAAAAAAGAAAACAATTGCGTCTACTCATATCAACCCAATGTCACTGCTTAGTCATTTTTTTCTTTCATCTGTTCTGTTTCTATTAACAACGATGAATTTATTTTCTAAAACCTGTAGTAATTTGAAAATGAAAAATAATCAAATGTTTTTAAATATATTTTAGACTAATTTACTGTAAGAGAGCAATTAATTATTGGATTCTTTAAATTATTATTCTATCGACTATAATGAAAACTGTATGTAAAGTGCCTGTCTACTGACTTTCACTGTCAGTAGATCTGCCTGGATCCCTAATGATGTTATTTGTACGTGTTTGGAATATTTAAAAAAACAAAAACAAAAAAAACAATAAAAACAAAACAAAACAAAAACAAAAAAACCCACAACGTCTTTTACTTTTTTCAGAGTTTTGGGAGAGGTACCAAGATTTATGGGATATTTTGTTGTTTGAAAATAGATCTGTAAAGAATTTCACTGGACGATTGAATCAAAAGTTGAGTTTGAACTTTGAAAATGATGATGTCTCTTATGAACTTAAAACTTTTGTGAAAGTACATTCCGTAGCCTAATTCACCTTATTTGTGTAAGGAATACTGTTGTAAACAGTAATAATTAAAACAATTATTTAATGTCAGTTGTTTGACAATTATGTATTACTTCTTTCTGCAGATTCTAACTGTAACTTTTTTCCTTCTTTCTTTTGACAGTATTGCCTAGTCATACATGTGGCAATCCAGGAGAAATACCTAAAGGAGTACTTCATGGAACAAGATTCAACATTGGAGATAAAATCCGATATAGCTGTATCTCTGGTTACATTCTAGAAGGCCATGCCATGTTGACATGTATTGTGAGTCCTGGAAATGGTGCATCATGGGATTTTCCAGTTCCTTTTTGCAGAGGTAAAAATCTTAAAATATTAACACACTATTGAAAGATCAGATTAAATAAATTTATTTTTATTTATTTATTTTTTTAACCCAATGTTCTTTCTAAAAATTTTCACCATATTGTAATTCACAATTCAGAAGCAATGACTATCCAGAATCTATATTCAGAAGTAGCAGATTTTATCTACTGATCTTTTTTTTTTTTTT
>VXAA01006397.1:586661-615661 GCA_013399115.1 Anseranas semipalmata
TCATTTATGTGGGTGATACCTATAGCAATTTTATAGCAGGATCTGGTTAATGCTTTTGTAAGTTTCTGCTTTTGGAAACTTTCTTCCCGGAAGGAGTACATTGAAATCTTGAGCTAGAGAATTTTTGAATGATATAAGCTGGAGGGGACCTCTGGCTGTCCAGTCCTTCTGAGTCCAGCTCAAAGTAGGGAAAACTTAAAAGTTAGGTCACGTTGCTCAGGGCTTTCCCTAGTTGAGATTTCATATCTTCATGGACCAAGTTTCTAAAGCCTCTCTGGAAACCTGTTACAGTGTCTAGCTGTCCTCATATGCACGTCCAAGTGGAATTATCTTTTTACAGATTATGTCCATTTGTTCTTCTCCTGTTGCAGACCTGTGAGAAGATTATGGTTCCATCTTCCCTATACTGAACACAGCAATTAGATTCTCAGAGTCTTCTCTTGTCTAGGCTGGAAAGTCCATTTCCCTCGTTCTGTAGTCTCATACATTATGTTCTTTAGCATCTTAACCATTTTAGTGGCCTTTCTCTGGACTTGTTCTAGTCTGTTAATACTTTTTTTTTCTGTACTGGGGGATCCCAGGTTGGACACAGTATTCCAGGTGGGACCTCCTTAGTGTCAAGAAGATGGGCTAATCATTTATCTTCAGCTACTAGCTATGCTTTTGCTCATGCAACCCAGTATGAGGTTAGTTTTCATTGCTGCAGTAGCACACTGCTGACTCAGCTTGTGTTCTACCAGGTGGTTTTGTCAGAGCTTCCACCTAGCAAGTATTTTTGCATGGCATGATCCTGTTCAACCTGCAGGACTCTGCATTTCTCTTTTGAGTTTAACAAGATTCTTGTCTGCTCCTTCTTCCAGCTTGTCAAAGTCTGTCTGAATGGCAGTCCTGCCTTTCAGGGTGCCATCTGCAAACCTTGTCAGGATGCTTGCAATCTCTAGATCCATGATGAAGATATTATATAGATTCAGCCCCAGTATGAATCCCTACTGCAAGTAACTGACCGCTAGCTTAAGTATGAACAATTAGCCTCTGCCATCTGGGCCTGATGGTCCGTCAGTTTTTCACTCACATCCAGTCCAAATGCTCTCAATTTGGCTACAAGGATATAGTGGGGAACAGTGTTGTGAAAATCTTGTTAAAGTCAGTGTAAATCCTTTCATCAAAAAAGGCAATCAGGTTGGCCAAGAATGACTTGCGTGGGCAAAAGCTGTCCTCATTCACCTTCTTGTCCTTCGTGTGCGGGGGAATGATTTTCATAAGGACATTCTTCATAATCTTCTGGAGGTCTCAGATGAGCTTGACAGAATCCTTCTTGCCTTTTTTGAAAATGAGATATGAAAATTTATCTTTTCTCTGGTCATTAAGAGGCACCCTTGACTGTCACAGCCTTTGGAAAATGCTAAGAACACTGTGGCACATCAAGAACCCTTAGATGCATACTGTTGAGTACCGTGAACTTGCATGTACCCAGTTTATTTGTGTAGTTCCCATATTGTTCCTCCTATGCTGTGCATGTTACTTTTCTTCCCAAAACTTCTTCATTTCTTTGAGAATTAGGTGGCCTAATGGCAGCCTTTGCTAATGATGAGAGGCAAAGAGGACATTGCTTCAGCCTTTTCCATGTCTTTGTCACAAGGTAGGGTCACCTACCCCACTGAACAGCAAGCCACCAAGTCCTTCATTTTCCTTTTGTTGTTGATATACCTATAGAATGGTTTCTAGAATGACTACTCTTCACATTCCTCAACAGTTTAATTCCATCTGAGTTTCGGCCTTCCTCCTTTTATCCCTGTGTTCCTGAGCAATACTTCTCTATTCCTTTTGAGCAGGTTGTCCCTTCTTTCACCTTTTGTACACTGCTGTTTTGCATTTGAGTTAAAGCACTTCAGTCAGGAATTCCCTGTTCAGCCCTAGCAGCCTCCTGCTATGACTACTCATTTATGTACATAAAGAGATGGATCACTCTTGAGCTTTGAGGAAGCTGCCCTTGAAGTCAAACAAGCTCTCCTGGGCCCCTTAGCTCTTCAAGGCATCATCCCATGAGAGCCTGTCTACCACTTCACAAACAAGTTGAAATCTGCTCTGCTGAACTCCAAGGAGTTTATTATACTACTTTGCCTTCCTCACATCTCTCACGATCTTCAACTCATGGTTATTGGAACCGCAGCTGGTTTTGAATATCACTTCTTTTTTGAATGGTTCTTTGTTTCTACACCTAATTGCCTTGTCCAATGCCTGCATTAAAAAAAAAATCTTTCCAGTGAACTGAGAAATCTAGTGGATTGCTGGCCCTCTGCTATGCTGCCCTCCACAGAGATGTTGGGGTGATTAAACTCTCCAGTGAGAATCTGAACTTGTGATTGGGAAGCTTCTAGTTATTTAAAGGCTTTGACTACTTCTTCTTGATCAGGTGGTCTGTAGCAGACATTCACCATAATGACCTCCCTTTTGGCTTCTCCCTCTCACTCTACTCCATAGGAACTCAACAAGCTTGTTGCCTGTTGTACGGCAGACCTCTGTTCATTCAAGGTCCTGTTTTGTGTAGGGTACAGCTTGTCCTTTTCTTCCTGCTTTTCCTAAAAGCCTGCATCCATCCATCACAGCACTCCAGTCAGATGAGCTGTCCTTCCAAGTCTCTGTAATCTCAATGACACCACAGTTCTGTGACTTCACACGTACTTCCAGTTTGTCCAGTGTGTTTCCCATGTGGCAAATTTTTGTGTACAGGCACTTGAACTGAGCTTCCAGTGACATTGCTTTCTGAGGAGAGAAATTTTTTTTGCCCTGTCCCATGTGTTCTTCTCTGGGCCTGTTCTCCTGCTTACCTGCAGGTTTTGGCCTGCATCTCTAACAAACTTAGCTTAGAGTTCTCCTCACTAGGTCAGGAAGCCTGTTGGCAGAGATGCTCTTACCCTATTTCGCCAGGCAGAGCTCACTTCTCCCCTGTAGCCCTCATTCCTTGAAGAGGATCCTATGGTCAAATAAGTCAAAGCTCTGTTTCACAGTATCAGCTGCTTGGTCAAGCGTTTTGCAGGAACCTGACATTCCTGCCTGAGCTTTTCCCCTTGCATTGAGAATCCCTCTGGGCTTCTGTGCCTATCACCCTAATCCCAGAGCCATATCGACATTCTTTACTGCTCAAATTCTCCCTTGGTAGTATTATTGGTATGTATGTGGATGAGCAACAAAGGGTAGTAGTTGTTTTCTGTAATAATTTGTAAATGTTTATTTTGACTGAAGGGTCTTATAATATAATTCCTCACAGCAAAGAAATATTTTACAAATTTCTGTGCTAAAAAAAAGTATGAGAGTTAGTAACGACAAAACCAACAGAGATTTGGGTCATGTCTGTTGCTTGTATTTGATTTCAAGCAGTACACAACAAAGATGTTTTTTTACCAGTGCTTTGAATACTGTCAGAAAACATTCTTTCTAACCTTTCAGTTGTCTGATCTTAGATGTGTTTTTGTCCTTCTAATAAGGGGTAGTAATCAGGTTTCAGAGAAATATATATGCTGTAAGTTCGTGGTGTCATCAGTGTCTACTAAATATTTGCTCTGTTTCTGCAGATACTGCCCATTTTGGCAGTGCTTGCTGGTATTAAGTACATGAAATGTGATGGCACTTTACATACAAATGCCTCTAACAGGAATGAAATTTTGCTTATAATTTGTAATTCTATGAATATATCCTGTTAATAAAAACACCCCATGTAGAACTTACATGAAATGCAAAGACTTGCGTACCTTCTGCCAAGAAATGCAAATCATAATGCAAAAGTTATTTAACAGTTAATAATTTCTGTGAGTTGAGACATTGCCTTAATGGACTTTTTGACTTCATGTGGGTTGTGGATTTAATGATGGATTTTAGGCATTCCTTATTTTATTTCATGTTATCAGTCTGGAACATATGCCATGGGGTAGCCATTGCTGTTCACTTCAAGCAGGGAGTGTTCCCTTTGTCTTTCTTTAAGAACCTTGGTCTTTTCCATGAAAGCACCTTTTGTTATAGTTTTGTTTCCAGATGGTATTCTTCTTTGTAGTCATCATAAACTCATTTCATGGCATCTATACAAGATAATATGGCAGATTTAAATAAAGCTAAATGGTTTATACACTAAAAAAAAAAAAAAAGAAATAGTAATGCCCTTATTCTCCATGGTATGTTTCACTGATGCTGGCAAATTACAATTTTCTGCAATTTTGTTGCTTAATATTTTCAGAAGCATTAAGAAGCTGGTGTGAAGTAATTTATACATTGTCTAACTGAACAAATGCTGTTTCTACTACAAAAATTTGTAGTGAATTACTAACCCTCAAGCAAGATGTATACAGTACTCATTTTTGGATCCACAGTATTGCTTCTCTGTCTGCTACTCAGTATAGCCCTGCAGAGGGTAATGGGACAGAACTGTACCGCAGATGCATTGCTGGCTTATATTGAATTCCGATCAGAGGTGTAGCCAATATCATTTTTAGAAAGTTTACATAATTTGAATGTTAAGACATTTGCTTTATATTTTTTTTTCTGTATTCCTTCAATAAACTATGATTTTTTTGTGTGTGTGAAATTATGGCAACTTCCAAACTGAAAAAGATAGAAAACAGCCCCAAAAGAAAAGTTCAAAGACAAATTCCGAAAAGGTGGAGCTATTATTAAAACTCACTCACATTTCTCCTATTAAAAGTTAACCAAGAAGTTTACTAAGAATTTCTGGAAAAAAAAAAAAAAAAAAAAAGGAAGGTTTGTCAAAATTGTTGGCTTACAAATTTGTTGGCTTACAAAAATTGACATGGTGAATCATTCAGTGGCCCACCTAAATTCTGCTGGTTTTGTTTGCTTGTTTGTTTTTGTCCTGAGAAGAAAAAATGTCCTTGTTGTCTCTACCTTGGCTGCTGTTACAGTGTCACCCAAAATGTCTTCTTTCTTTTTGTGATTGAAATACTATGGAGTAAATTCTGAAACATTTTGAAAATTAATTTCGTTCTCTGCAGTAACTCCACTAATAGCTGATTTATGATATGTGACTACTTCTAAGATGAACTTTGTGTAATTAGGTTCTCAATTCTCAGTAATTCTGAGAATTCCTAGTTGATTATAGTTGTATGAGCCTAGATTTTTATGAAGCTAGCTATTTGTATTCCTAAAATACAAATTGGATTAGTGATACTACAATTGTAAGCTTTTTCATGCAGTGAAAATAGCTGTGAGAAGAAGAGCATGTAATATGTTATATTATATATAAGAATATAAAAACACCCTAAAATTGGTGGAAAAATCAACAAACAAGGAGGTCATATGTCAGAAAGGTCCAAAAGGGCCAAGTAATAGTTAATTGTGTTCCAGACTTAAAAAAAAAAAAAAAGTTATTGGAGAAATGCTTTTGTGAGAAATATATAATGAAGGTGTTGTTCAAATAGATAAAGAAAGAAAAGAAAAAGAGTTAATGATTCACTATGCAGTTAGGTAAACTGAATACAGAGATTCAGAACTGATATTTTTAAAACATTTAGCATAGGGAAACTGAAGTTTTTGGTGCTATTCATGCTATTCATGCTAAACAAAAATGTCATTTCTACTCAGCTTCTGAAATTCAAACAAATATGATTTTATAAGCTTAAGGAGGAGAAAAAGGTATCTTGATCCAATCAATTACCTGTATTTATAAACTTTTATAAAACACAGTTATGTTATGGTTCCCATTCTTAAGGATGGCTCTGTAGGTCAGGTTCTACAGGCTGTTGCTTCTGATTCTAGTATCCTACCTCTTCAACATTCTTTTTTTATTTTCTTCATTAGATAAAATCTGAGTGTGTTTGGAAGCTTGCTGTAAAAAAAAAAAAAAACAAAAACAAAAACACACAAAACAAAAACATAAACAAACAAAAACCAAACCCTAGAAAAAAGCTTCCATTAGTTTTCTAGCTAATAACCTAATAATCAGTGCACTACTCTTAGAACAGGATAAAAATAAGAAAATGTTTATTTCAGGTCTGATTTGAGCTGAAGATCCACTTGAAGCTGCACTACCAGATCAGAAATCCACCACCATGTCCAGTAAGGCTATTGGATAGTTTTTTATCTCCACTTTTTTGCCCATAAATTTTGTCACCAAATCAAGAAGCAACGTCCAATGACAACCTCACCAAAAGCTAGCATCTTTCCCCAAAAGGTTTTCTTCCCCCTTCTTAGAAAAACTTAGGGAAAAATAAAAGGTAAAGAAAAAGAAAATTCCCTAACAATTCTGCTTATTGATTTTGCATTTCATGATAAAGTGGATCTTATTTTTAGAGTAAAATACCAAAATACCAAATTCCTGCCTGAGCAATTTTGTTCTTTTTCAAAATAATCTGAAATGGTGCAATGTGTAAGATGAGATCAAAGTTGAATGAAAGCAGTTGGAATTGGTCAAATAAGAAGTCAGAGAGGTGTTTCGTGGAATGCAGGCAGGGTAATACTGTATAATTTCTTACAGAATAATGCACACCCAACAGAAATGTGGACACAGCAACAAGTATTCTTTCATATATGTGTGCATATAAGTGTGTATATATTCACAGATATGTTTATGTTTTTTTTTGCTTGTTTGTTTGTTTGTTGTACTAACATGTATCAGTAGGTATGGAGGGACCAGATAAAAGCGTGAAGTGATGGAAGTGATGCCAGGTCAAAGGTGATAGCTGAACCTATACAGTAAGGTGCCTGGAAAACAGGAACAAGAAGTGAAAAATGAGATAAACAGTACAATGAAAACAGGGTGAAGCTACCCAGACTGATATAATAAAGTCAAAGAATGATAAAGAGGACTTTATTCTGACCATTGCTGACCATTCTGACAATGAGCTAAAGTTTACATCAGATAAAGAGATACAATGATTTGCTAAAAATGAGACAAAAATCTCAGAGGCAGTCACAAAGTGTTGAAGGATTACATAATCACATGCAGACTTCAGGGAATAACTGGATTAACAACCTTAACTAAAAAAAATACAAGTGAAATCTGCAATAGTCATTAACTTGCCCTTAAAGAATTCAGCCTTTTCCCTTTTTGCTCAAAATTAGGGCTGTACTATTAATTTGTTGTAGATTGTTGTTTTAGGGAATCACTATCAGTGCTGAGATTATGAACTATTAATAAATTTTCAAATTTATTAATCTGGCTATCCTTTCTTAAAACCAAGTTTTTGCAAGAAAAAATGTAGCAGAGTTGGGGGTTTGATTCTGTTTGTTCAGGCATGTACTATCAGTTAATAACTGAACTTTTCTGCCAGTTTGTCCATCACTATTCCCATTTTATTTGAAATTTATAACTTGGCTACTGGATCAGATTTAGTTTTCAGAGCAGATAGAGGGGGAATAGGTCTTTGTAAGACAACAAATTGATACGATGGAATAAATAGGAATTCTCAAAGACTACTAAATTAAGCGCAATGTTACAAAGAAAAATCAGACTGATATCAAGCCCTAGCAAGTGCAAGACTACCACACTGTCCAGTATTGTCAGTGCCAATAGCCACAGGACAACCCTACTGGACACTGAGGTCTGCATACAGAGAGCTCACCAAAACATTAAAGCTAAAACGTTCAAAATAATGCTACAGCTGCAATAGGTGCTCACAGGTGCCCAAATGAATTGCAACAATTTCTGCATTTCTATTTCATACATGCTATTAATTTGCAGTGAGAAATCCAACTTTTTAATGTACATAAAATGGACACTATTTTCCTAAACTACTGTTTTCTGCAATTCTAACAAAATCCCATTCTACATGGAGAGCAATGCAAATTATTTTGAAGTGTCCTTTGAAAACCCTGGAGAGAGAAAGAAAATTCATCTTAGGTGCATGGACTAATGAGTATTTAATTAATTTGAAGATGATCGACACCAAAAGAAGAAATTGAGAAAGGGAGACAAACTGATTAGAGCACTCATCTGTGCTACAGTACATCTGGATTCGAGTGATCATAGGAAAAGAAAAGAAACCTTTTGACACGTTTCCAGTTTTTAAAACACAGAAAAGAAGCACAATGTTTGGCTTTTACCTATCCAAAATAAAGTCTATACAAAACTAAAATATGATAGAAGATTAGCAAGTGGAGCTGAATATTTTGATGGTTAAAGAGATCGCTGCTCTAGATTACAATTAGATAAAATCAGTGAGTTGTCTGATGAATGTGTAATGCTACACCTTTGTAACTCTTAGCCCTGGTTTTGGTCTTTATGAATCTGGCAGTTTAGCAGCTTGACAGTTGGCATTGACATACTGAAATTTATTTTTAAACTTGGCATTGGTGTATTACGGCTTGTTTTTAGATTTTTATTGGTAAGACATTTTAAAATGGTAATTTAAAAGTTTTATACCAAAAGGGCATTTAACTAACTCCTATGAATTAACCATCTCCAAAATATTCAAGCATGTATCTATGGAAGTAATCAGTTATGATTATTTCATGGATGTGTTTTCTGTACTGAAGAATTTTATTAAATGAGGTACTACAATTATCTATTTTTTCACAAATGAGCTACAGAAAAATGCCATTTAATAAAGAATTGTATAAAGAACTGCTTCAGTGATATTTTTAATAAGCCATGCTAAATAATTTATGCCCATGGTTCATTTAGAACTGTCTAAAGCTGCAATTTTCTTTAATTGATAAGCCTTACACAATGTGACTTGAAATGACAATATGTCATTCGATGAGAATTTGTAAAATGTCACTTAAGTTTTTAATTGTGTCTATTCTGTTGCTAGTGATAACGGGTAAGGAAATGCCTACGAGTTACATAATAATAAGAAAACTTTTCTTTATTACTGTGAATATTGTGTTTTAATTCACACCTATGTTTTCTTCTGTTCTGTTACCACAGTAACATAGTAAAATGATCTCTCGCGTGAAGACCTCTCAGTATAAGCTAAAGTGGAATAGCGAAGTCTGATCATTTAAATTCAGATTCCAAATTAATTTTAAAAGGTTATATGAGTTCTAACTGCTGTTTTTTTCTTTTTTTTTCTTATTATGCAACAAAGAAACATTTTTCATTTGAATAAGCATTTTATTAGCTTTTGTTTAAAAAAGGCATATAGAATACAGAATGTTGTACCGTTGGAGTAATTTGTGTGGTAAGGAGAGGGAAGTCCAGTAAAAATGATCGAATGTTCAAGATACCTAAACCAATTAAAATAAGGGACTTTTCTAAGATACTTCTTCTGTTCTTACCCCATCCTTGGATATCTGCTTAGCAGGGCTTGCTCGTAGCAAGATCTAATTTATGCAAAACACAGCTTGCCAAAATTATCAGCTCGTTATTTTTGGTGAAATGACTCTTTCTAGTTTCATGAAAAAGGAAGATTTTTCATTATTTGCAATGATGCCATAGTGAGTCTTTTGATTTTTATATACATGAACTTGATGGAACGTTTGTTACCTGTTTTATCTAAGCTACAGGTATTTGCAGTATATATGGTTTTTGTCAAGTGTTGCAAGCCCTATGTGTTTGTATGCATACTTTATATGATGCATGTTCTCTAAATTCAGAGCATTTAATGCCTGAATACTGATAGATCCAAATGTTTGTAGCTTTACACTTCAAGTAGCCATTTATGCTGATACAAACAGCACTTTGTGCAGTTGCTCACAACTTCAAAATAACCACGAGTGCTTAGAATTAATTACTTGCACATTTTAAAAAGCAATTTGTTAATCACTTAAGAGTTTGTATTGTTGAAGCCTGAGGCACTAGCTACGATAAAATTACTCCAAGCACAGTGATGGATTAAGGTTCTCATGCAATGTCCTAGCTCTCTCAGAAGCATCAAATAGGGAAGCCCATGGCCAAGAGGGGTCAACCAAGGAGGCCAGCTAGCTCTTGTGCCAGCTGGTGAAACCCAGCTTATGTCCACACAGCCAAACCCTCTAAGTAGTGTGGCCACATCCTGCCTGCGTGTGCTAACTCTTATGCACTTTATTATGCTTCAGTATTCAACAGTCTGCTTGCCTTAGTGTGGATGCCATCTCTGGGTGAGGAAGTCTCCAAAGCACAGGCTTCTGGAACATGGAAAATATGTCAGAGGAAGGACAGATTTCTGTATTCGCTCCTGAATAATGCTCCCGTTCCATTTCTGAGCTAACTCGGTTTCTTGTAGGCCTCTTAGAAATGCTGTTCCTGAATAGATTAAAAAGCAGTGCATCCCTCTGGGCAGATATCTGGAGTAGCCTGAGTTCCTCTGGTTTTCATTGGTAATACACAGTGTATAAATTTAGACTTTTGTATGCAATTGCCAGAAATAATCAACTACATAGCCTTCCTTGTCAGCTGTAAAAATCAAAGCTTTACAGCTCAAAGCTTATTCCAGGGCTCTGCAGCATAAACACTGAGTAGCATTGAAATTACCACTAGCATGTTACTTAATGTCAGTATAAACACAGTGGGAGATGGTGTCATTGAGAATGTTGTCGTAACAAAATTGAACAGCAAGCAGCCAGTACCAAAGAGTTATGGCTGACCTAGTAAGTATATTACACATCTTGCTGGCTACCCTGGATGGGAAAATTCTGCTTGTACTCTTTTTCAAGAGTACAGGTAGAACCTGTACACTTTTATTAACTGGAGCTCTTACTCTTATATTTTGATTCTTAAAATAAATAAATAGACAAATCCCACAAAGTTATGGCAAAATATGAACAAGCAGAAAGCCTGAAAAAAAGAGAGTGTGGAAATGGTCAGTTTTTGTTTTTTAATGGTTCACTCAAACTCAGATACTGATGATGACCACATTGGAAATCAATAACTCACTGTTAGTTTCTGTACTGAAGTATTGGCACAGAATGTATCAAGTTAATTTGTTTTTCTTTGCTGGGTTAGATGATGATCTGAAATGAAGTTTTCAACTGGACAGTTTAAAATAAAAAGGAAGAAAGTGTCATTTTAGATATTATTGGATAATAAACCTTGATTCTCCTTTCTCATTTATTATTATATAATTTTAAAATTCTTGTAATCTTCGCATGTATTATGCATCAGGAATTTTGGCTCTGATCCCCGACTTTGTCCGTGAGATCTTTAAATTTCACTTCCTTTCCCCTTTTGTCCATCAGAGCCACAATGGCCCTTTCTATATACACTGTATTGAAGGCCAGGAGCTGAGGGAGGAACACAAAAAGATCAGGGCCCAGAAAGTAAGACGTGAAATTTGTTGAAAAGAACTGTCTTGCTCTGAGACATGCATGTGCCAACAAATCATGACACTTACAAAGCTTGTGGTAGCCAAGGATATATACATTTCTTTATGCCAAAGTTTACTTAGCATATGGAAAAAGTGAAGATGACTAATTTTTTGAATCTCTTCAGCAGCTTTTTCTCCTCTTTATAATCAAATTAATGCTCTGTACAATGCTTAAATGTTAAAGAAATTATTCTGTTTCTGCCTTTATCCCAATTCTCCCTTTAATTTTAGTCCCTTACTAACTATTTATCCTCTTTCAACAGTCTCCTTTTTAAAATGTCCAACCACAGTATTCCTCTTCCTTTGATTTAAACGAATCCTTTTTTCCTTCAAATCTCCCTTTAAAACTCACTTTCACTGACAGGCTTTCAACTGTGATTGAGAGGAGCAGCTCTACTCCTACCCCTATGTTGCCTTAATTGGCTATTCAGTTATTATCTTAATAAGACTATAAGTTCCTTGTGTCGTGCACCTTGCCAAGCTATTTGTTTTTAAATCTCCACATGCACTTATAGTATGTAAATAATGCCTAATAATAATAGCAGTAAGTAGCGATGATAAAAGGGGTAAAAAATGAAATGCTTCTCTTCTGATCATTCACCTGTGCAGAAATATTTTAATTACTATTGCTGTAGCTTTCGTAGCCACATTATAACACTCTGAAAACTACTTGATGAGTTTTTAATTTTTTATGCCAATGAATTGCATGGATGATGTGTTTGTTTGTTTAAACTCTGTTGTAATACCCAATGTTAATAACACTCGGAGTATCTTCAAAGGTTTCAATGAAATCTTAGGGGGATAGGAAAAGTACAAAAGTCTGCTTAATCTTTGGTAACGTCTTAGCATTCTGGACTGAACAGGAAATTCTTATGCTCTGTGTTTTTTGAAATTTTGTTAGTAACTATAAAAAAGAAAAATTGTTATTAGCTGGTGATATGTGAACCTCGGAAAGCCCATCTGGGAACAAAATGTTATGGATTTATTTTCCATGTGTAAACATGCTGATTCAGGACAAGTAACTATAGAATGGTTTATGTGATTTTATTAATGCTTCCTAGTTTAGGACAAGATTTTAATCTACAAGAATATTTTTTCTGCATGAAATGAAATATAACATTAGAAAACAAATGTTCAATATTTTTTAAATTCATATCACAGAGAGACTAACTGTATTTCTGTGCCCAGTTCTTTCTTAGTCTTCTTCTGTAGATATTTTCACACAACCAAAGCATGGTTTCCTCAAATCGGCTTGTACTAGGTGTCACTGCTGAATTTATGCTTGTTTGTCACTTGTTTGGCACTAAAGTGTCACCAGCAAGGAAAAAAAGTCAAAAAACAACCCCCAAATCTCTGCAGTTTAAAGGCCAGAAAATGTTCAGTTTTGTTCATGTGTACAGAATTTTATTTCTATCTATATTATTGTATGTATCTATTTGCGGGTACTCTATGCATAGCAGAGAAAGCTTGCTTCAGTATGGCAGAAACAGAATGATGTTTCACTTATTTAGAATGCAACTGTACTAATAATCACTATTCTGTTCATCAGCTGAAGGAGCTTGTGGAGGGACACTACGTGGGACAAGTGGAACTATTTCAAGTCCTCACTTCCCTTCAGAGTATGAAAATAATGCTGATTGCACCTGGACCATATTGGCTGAACCAGGAGATACCATCGCTTTAGTCTTTACTGACTTCCAGTTAGAGGAAGGATATGACTTCTTAGAGATCAGTGGAACAGAAGCACCATCAATATGGTAAGTCAGAGATCTTGTAAAGATCCCAGTTTCTGTTTTCCTTTGTCAGTGAGTATTTTGAAAAGATATTTAAGGACAGCTTTTTATTTGTCAGTCATGACCATTTTGTCACGCATTTGGTCCCTTTCATCCTCCAGAGCTGAAAACAGTATAATAGTCTGCTTCTGCTTCTTCCCAAATCTTTGTTCTTCCTCTTCTTTTCCTCCAGCTTCAAGAATTATATTGGTACGGTATCTTAGCAGTGAGCATTTATTGATGTTATACGTTTGAACTTGGTATGAGAATGTTAACAGATGTTGTATCTTGAATGGCTGGCTTATCATGATATTGTACTTAGTGAGCAAAACTCAGCCTCACAGAAAAACAAGAATACAGAGAGAGCCAATGGATGTCATCTTATTCTAAATAGGCTATAATTCAGTCCTAATTCCGTACTCACATGTGCATGTATTTATCTTTATTTATCTTTATATCTTTATCTTGTATTTATATTTATTTATCTTTATCATGCATATATCTTATGTAGACTCATGTTAAAATTGTTGGCTTGATAGCATGAATAGGTTATATTAGGGCTTAGCAATATTAAGGTTTAGAAATTATAATACTAAAACTACTTTCTCTGTACTGAGTAAAAGATGATCGTTCTTTTTATGGGAATGGATTAAATTGCAGAACAGTTTGTATTGGAATTTCTCTGCAAGCTACATATACAGGCTTTGTATGTTGTTCATCTCTGAGAAGAATGTTTTGTGTTTGACGTATGTGCCATTGCTATAAAATGTACCCTTGAATAAAAAAAACACAGACCTGCTGCTCACAGATGGCTGATGGATCTGACCTTCAGAATGCCCTTTCTGGAGATCTGATGCAATCTCACTCTTATTTTAACGTCATGACTCACTAAGCAATGCAATATATTTTGTGAAGTTCTGGGTAGCATCTGATCTGTTAAAAAACTCTATCAAAGAAAAATGTGCAGAAATCATGCTTGGCAAATATATAAAAACTTTGTTTTGAGGAGACTCCTGGATCTCTGTCACAAGATTACTCTCCCACGTTTCCACATGACCAAAAGTTGTATAACGGCAGGCATTGAAGTAGCTTTGTATCAAATTAAGTGCTCATGTCTGACTGTCTGAAACTCAATGTGTGAATAACCCAGTTGCCTCTCTCTTGAGCACAAACATGCACAATATTCATCAACTGCAATTTTTTTGTTATTGTGGGTTCTGAGGAGCAGAAGTTGAAATGCAGAAAGGGAAGAGCTAATAGAATCTTGTTACAGAACATAAAAATCTGTCAGTTCAATTTTGTGTGATAGGCTCTAACAGATACCTAACAACATATCTGCAACTTTATTGCAAGAAATTCACCTGTTACTGAACTTGAACACATAAATATAGGAATAATTCTACCTTTTATGATTCTATGATTCCTATGATTTACAGACAATCACATATACATATCCATTCTCCAGAAGATTTCTCATAATAAATGATATAGAAGAATATTTAGAAAGCAAAAGATACATATTCTGCATTGATCTCATATGGTATCAATCGGTGGTACTGTTGGAATTCAGGGATATTGTAAGAATCTTCTTTCTCCTAGAATTCAGTCTGAACATTTTTCTCTTTTCCCCTGATACTTGTTTTTTGATTAGAAATATTTCTTTAGAATGGCAAACGTTATTACTAAAAACTAAAGATTTATTATATGTTCCTAGGATCACCACTAAAAATTTGAAAAGGCTATGAGAAGTTTTATAAGAAATGTTTAAAGGATTATTGGATAATTTGGGATGAAGCTACAAATTCAGCTATATTTAAGTCAGAATGGTTACCATAGCGACATTAGAGCCATGCTAAATGTGGTGCATGCTGTAATCTATTAAAATCAGCTGTGCTTAGATGTGAAATTGTTACATACTTAAAACTAATGGTCTAGAGGTGTGTCATCTTAAAATGTGACTTTTTTTTAATTGCTCCCTTTTATTGTATCTGGCATCATGTCAACAGATTTCTGCAGTAATTCTGTGTCAGAAGATACATATTCCATTAGCATGATCGATTATGATTCATAACCTATAGAATCTACATGCTGAGGAAAAATAATCTGATGTATCTATAAAATACGTACATGAAATATTATATATATTATATTATATTATTTTATATGCCTCACATGTTTCTAAACATGTTTCTTTCTTTAAGATGTTCACTCACTTTCCATGTTAGATAGTTGATTTTAGGTTTGTTTTCCAAAGCACTGAAAAAGGACAACAAGTTTTTTTTAATCTTTTCTTACTCATAAAAGATTATTTGAAAATCATGCAGTCCATCCTAATGGTATTAGTTTATAAAAGATTCAAGTGACATTACCTCACTATTCATTTTATGTCCATGATACAATTAGAGTGTCTGAAGTTATTAAAGTTTTTTGTCTAAGTAAAGAGCAGTTATGTAGGTCTGGGTCTTGAATGGATGTTCACGTATAGATGAACACATTTTTCTTCCTGCTTTGAATCAATACGAGTGTCAGCAGGCTTGAAAAGATGAACATTAGTGTTTGCAAAATGAATGTGAAGCAGGTAGGACAGATTTTTTAATCTGTGGAGGAAGTAAAAGTATTATTAGCCTGTAGATGAAAGAAACCTTTTTGAATTTGAATCACTTGCTTAATTTGCTATTACATAAAAGAGCCTGAGATTTAAAACATGTTTATCTTGAGTTGGTAAGCTCTCGTTTGCAATGCCAAGAACAGTGTTTCTGGGAGCATATAGGAAAAACTGTTTACTGGTATCTCTGGAGTCCATCCCAAAGACCACCGAATGTCTGGATTTTTAAAGAATCTGAAGGGCTCCTCTGTGGTTTATTATTAGAGCTGGAAAAAAAAATCTTATTTGCATAATTTCTGTACGTTAAATCTCACTTTTAAATAGTCTCAAACATGTCTCTTTAGATTTCAGCTAAAGTTATAGTGTATTTAAAATTAAATCAAGGTTGGATCTAGGGGTAGCATTAAGAAGTATCTAAAAGCCCAGGCTGAATGAATGAATATGGTTTTGATGTTAGATCACTTGGGGAAACCATCATTTTGAAAACCTCTTAATGAATCTTCCCAAAGACTGCCCCTCAAGATTGAGATATATATAGACATTTAATTTGGACTGAGTGTTTTCAGGTGAAGTAAAGCTGAGCAATTCACATGGCCATAGATAAGACAGACTCAGGCTTTTTCATACAAGTATGGCTTTGCCATAATTTTTGCAAAATTAAAAACATATTTGATGAAAAAATATCTTATGGTATTACAATATGCATGAAAGGTGATTATGATAAGAATAATTCTCCAATTACTACTTTTGAATTTGAAATCTTAATATTGAACATATTTTGTTCTAATTCTTTTTCTCCTTTACCTTACAGTACTAACATTATCTGACTGTTTCCATTTAGACCCAAAATTATTATCCTTCAATTTTTTTTTCAATTTTTGCCAGTCGAACAGAATGAAGTACAATTCATACTTTATTTTAGTCCAAATTAATTTCCTAATACTATTTAAAAACACCTTTAGGATTATTCTGACTTCCTTATAAATCACTTCAATATCCTAGTGAAAGGCCATAAAAATGTATGTGAATGTGAGAGTGATTTGGAAGCAACGGTAATGAATTGCTATACTCTTGGCATACGGTTTGACATAAGTAGCTGGAGTCATCTGAAACCCTCTTCTTATTTCTGTGTAATGAATTAACTCTTGTAACAACTGGGTCATAATAGTAATTTGTGTTTCTTAGATAAATACACCAGTCCAAGCTCTTAGATACAATTCAAATCACTAGTATTCCAATCTGTGTATTTCCTGTCCTGTTTATAGAGGCCTGTCTTAATCTTGCCACCTGCATTGTGAGAGGTCTCTCACAAAAGGTCATTACAAACTGATGCATCAGAATATCAAGTGGTGTAAATCACCTTTTTAATAGACAGCCATGGAAGCAGATCCATACATATGAACTGAATATTAATGTCAGAATTATATGATTATACAGCTGAAGAGCACCATCTATTGGTTTACAGTGAAAAAATTGCTTGTGGTTGCACTTTCAATAAAGTTGTTGTTAAACACCAGAAAAAGGTTCTGGATATACCCTTGATAATATAAGGTTCTATTTATTTTCTTTTTTTTATTTTCATCAAACGAGAAAGGATGTGCCATGACCATGGAATGAGAGGGAGGCAATTAGATCCCAGCTTTTTCACTTTAGAACACTATTAGATTCATTTATTTGCAACAATTTATTTATTTTAGCCTCTTTAGAGACCTGCTGCCAGTCATCCTTGCTTGTCACCAATGAAACTGCTGAAACTCTGCAAAGCCATATGTTTATTTTGGACATGCCGGTAAATGGTTCTCTTGCTGTCTACCAGTTTTAGGAAGCTCTTACCTTTCTCTAGGTTTTAACCCAATTTTCTCTTTTACGTGTTTTGGTTTGGGAAATTGGTCCAATAAGTATAATCTTCTGTACTTGATAACCTGTCCATCTGATCTGCAATGAACAACATTTAATTCTCATATAAAAGAAAAAGAAGTTGCGTAGTTACCCTTGAATTCTATTAACTTCCATGTTGCAAAGTTCCCAGTTGTTTTATAAATATTTTTCAGTCTACCACATTTGAAAATCAGCAGTAATGTTGCTTAGCACTTGAACACTGTCTTTCAAAAGTATATAGGAACACTGAATACTTTTAAAACTGACTTAATGTAGAACATAATACAGTTCCAAAAACCCAAGATACACTGGAAGGAGATAGATCCTTTTAAGATGAGCAAGAAAGGTAAGATATATATCTGTATGAAGAACCTTACAAGACTGAAAAATACAGTGATCATGATAGAATATTAAATATTTGCAATTAACAGTATGTTTCTTTCACTGATTTGAATTAAAGTTATGTTCATGAAACATGACAGTATGTTTAGGCTGATTTCTTCCATACGCCAATTGTTCAGAATCCTGTACCAGCACACATATTCATTAGGCATTCACATATTGCAGACTGAATAAATGACAGAAGAATCCCCAATGTAATATGGCAAGTTCCATGTCTCTTTTAAAGACTCCCTTCCCTTTCCTTCCTTCCAAAATTTCCTGATTCTACCTCCTCCTTCAGCATTTGCTGCCATGTTCAATCTTAAGCTTAAAATCTGGTAACACTTATCCCAAACAAGCACTGACACATTGTAGTTGATCTCCTTTTCCCCTTGGTTTTTAGTAGATTAAGGTTTGAAAATCATACCCTGCCCCCTTAAAAAAAAAAAAAAAAAGAAAAGAAACTCAACCATGTGATGTAATCATAGTCCAAATGGTGTGTAAGAAGTTTTCAAATACTATGCCAAACTTTACTGCCTCTGAAGATTTGTAGTCTTGGAGTGAACATCTCATTGGTCTCAGAATTGTTAAAACGTCTTTGAAAGGATTATCCCACTAACAGATTAGGGGATTTGGAAGGAAAATAACCACAGCGTTTTGCACAGGAGGCACGTGTGGCACCTTTGCCACTAAACTGGAAAAACAGACAACTATTATACTCTAGTTCATAAAATATTGCCTTCCAGAATCTTTTAAGATTCCCTGAGTGGGAAGTAGCATGTTTTAACTCAGTATCTATATCCAATTCTTTGGCATACCAGTTGCTACACCCAAACATATGCAGATAAACAGCTTCTTCACTCCTACAGTTTTTCCATAGTGAGTATTAATAAGCTCATCTCATCAGTGATGTATCTTGTACTTTGCTATATTTATCAAAATCATCATGTTCCAAAATGAATTTTCTGCAGGCATTCAAATGCTTGAATGGATTATCCACAATTCTAAGTAAATCATTAGCAGACTTGGGAAAATACAGTGAACACTGCTCTTTATCTTTGGAGTCTGAGCCTGCTAGAGTTCAAGAAGCATTTGGACAGTGCTCTCAGACATATGGTCTGATTTTTGGGTGGTCCTGTGCAGACCCAGGAGTTGGACTCGATGATCCTTGTGGGTCCCTTCCAACTTATGATATTCTATGATTCTATGAAAGAAAAAAACAGTGTAGATGAGAGGTAGTGAACTGTCCCTCCCCCTAACATTCCCATAGGAGGAAAGATGATACTATGGATATGAAAACAAAGCTGCAAAGAAATTGTTATTTTAAGATGGTGAATTGTTATTTATTTACTTTCCCCATTCTAGACATTGTCTTCCTTTCCCTTTCAGCATCCCAAAGGCATCTTTATTTATTTATTGACTTTAAATTGTTTCAGATACAATAGAATGCATGTGGATTTCTGTTGTTGTTGTTGTTTTATTATTATTATTATTATTATTATTATAGTATGTATTAAATACTATAGTACATATTATATGAGGAGATGAGCTTTGCTGGTCACAGTGTGGCAGATTCGGATTCTAATTGCATAATGAAGACGAGGCCAGAGAGTACGAGTAGTGGTTTCAAAAATAAGCCAAAATGTAAGATCTGAATTTGTACGTGATCTCTGAGTTCCTGGCACTGCACTGGCAAAAGGGGATCATGGAGGTAGTCAGGGCTTTGAGCTGGGGAGCTGGGAGACAGAAGTGAATCTAACATGAGAAGAATTTTGTTTGGGTAGATGGGGGGATAGTCTGACAGATTTTAAAGAGCTGGTAAAGTTTTGGGAACAGCTTCAGGATGGGGCGGGGGGGTCTGGGAAATCTGAACTTCAGAGTAGCAATGGTGGGAATTTGGGGCAGTAGGTCAGACGAGCCTTTGCAGAGTGCCATCCCGAATGTGCCTGGGAGGTGTGCTCAGGTCAGCGCTACCGCCTGCACGGAGTGAAAGCCCGCAGGAAAGCCACCATCACTGATGTGACCGCGTTGATACAGCAGGCATATCCTCTCTCCTTTCCTCTTCCCCCAAAACAGGAGGGTCTTGGTACATATCCCTCTGCAGTGCAGGAAAGCAGTGAAGCCTGGCCTGCCCTCTTCTTTCCTGTAGCCTTTGTAGTGTCCTGTGTTTTTTTCACCAGAAACTGGCCCATATAATGATGGCAAGTGCTGAAATATGTATCTCATTCTTCTGAGCTTCAGGTAGAAATGTAACAAAACACTTTAACATTCTTCCTTTTGGACAACAGCTTTTCTTTGGATTATGTTTTAATCTTGTGTTCAGAGATGGAGGTGATGGAAATAATCCGATTTAAAAAAAAATAAGGTAGAGTTCTGATGCAAAAGCAATTTTTAAGGCCCTGTTAATAAATATGCTTAGTTATGAGAAATCTTGAAAAAGTTCTTATGTTTGTGTTTGAAGAAAGCATATCTGAAATCATATCTGAAATCCTAATAATATACATATGTATATTAATAACTGTGTGGATAAAAGTACGTGGAAGCTTTTGCGAAGTTTTTTAACTTAACATAAATAGGGTGGTAAATTAACTTAATGCTAGTAGTAGTGACTGTAAACTAGTATCTCTTGCCTGTGTTATCTGTGCAGACACAGAGATTGCTTAGCTGTTAGCACCAGCATGTGAACAGTGTATGAAGTGAGAGGTACAGAAGCAGTAAATTGATGCAGAATTCACAGAACACTATTGCTTTCTTTGCACCTATTAATTTACAGCCTACTGTGCTGAAGAGGTATAAAGGCTTAATTCATAGCACATCACAAACTGACAGGAACATAAGAGTGCGAGAACTCACTTAAGGAAGCACTGTGACCTACAGTATAATTTTCCACCACATTTAAGATAACATAAAAAGCACTAGATTTTTAAAATTAAGTATGTGAACATGGTTTAAATACATTAACAGAAAGCTTGGATTGCTTACCTACAAAATACCACTAGCATTACTATCTTTCTAAATAGGCTGTCTAACCCTGGAGATTCAACGTGCGCCTAAAATTTCCTTCTACTGGATCTATTGCATTGTTCTAAAATATGTATATGGGTGGCCTAGTTTTCTTGCAAAATCCTTGACAGTAAATTCAGGAAAGTATATTCTAATGCTAAAACAGCTCATGTCAGTATATTCAGGTAATGTTATAAGCTTTTCTTAGAGGTATTTATGAATCGTGTTTCTTTCCTTTACACAGTACCTACCCATTACAGTCAGCCTCAAGTGTAGCATCCTAGTAAGACAAAGTCCACAGATATTTTGACTTCTGGAAATTGAGATTAAAACCTTTTTTCCCCTTTTTTCCATATAGTCCTGCCAGTGATTCTGGATCTGCTTACAATCACACTGATTCTGAAAAATACTTATAGTCCCTCATGCTTCCCTGCAAAATATTCTGGAACTGAAACTGGAGTTGACTAACTCCTATCATATAACTGGAGCTGACTAACATATATCATGGAAGGTTCAGGCTGGGTGTTAGGAAAAGGTTCTTCTCCGAGAGGGTGGTCGGGCACTGGAACAGGCTCCCCAGGGAAGTGGTCACAGCACTGAGCCTGCTGGAGTTCAGGAAGCATTTGGACAACGCTCTCAGACATAGGGTCTGATTTTTGTCAGACCTTTTTGGTCCTGTGTGGAGCCAGGAGTTGGACTCAGTGATCCTTGTGGGTCCCTTCCAACTCCGGATATTTTATGATTATGTGATTCTATACTTGTAAACATCTGTGTTAGCATGTCAGAATGAAAGAGATTAATGAGGAAAATTTTGATTAGAGTGTGTGTATGCATATAAATATGAAGAGATGTTACAAAAATGAAGAAGTAATATGTTTCCACTCTTCTGGGCAAATCAAAATTTACAGAAAATGTATTGTGAATATTAGATCTGGCTGGAAAAGAGAAAAACTTCTTACCCTGGAGAGCTTAAGCCAAATTCTAATTTTTGTTCCTAGTACCTAGTTTAGGAATAATACCAGAAAGAAAACCAGTCATTAAAATACTTTCATCACATTCATCACAATCTTAAAAAAGTTCACTTACATCAAAAAAAAAAAAAAAAGAAAGAAAGAAAGAAAAAAGAAAAAAAGAAAAGAAAAGAGAAAAGAATCTTCAAGCCCACACCAAAATCAACATATCATTGCAACATCAACAAAATGGTCAATTTATCGAAAATTTACAAACGGTCCACCCCTAATCCCTTCATCACATTACTACCACACATTCTTCAATTCTCGAAAGTTACATTGGCATGAGTAGTAGACTCTCTTCCCATTAGGATGAAGTGAGGATGACAGATGGTCCCTTACCAAACTGGTCTTTTGGTCTTTTGTAATGTATGGTGTCTATGTTAGAATTGTAATACCAGCTATTACCATTTTCTTAAAGATATACTAGTTTTGTTGTTGTTGTTTTTTAATACATATTGTTTTTTTAAAATGTTTTCAAATACTTGAATATATGACAAAGTGTTTGGTAGAGGTTTGCATAGCTGAATGCACTCTTACTTTCCAGAAAGTTTAACAGCAAATAAAATTATCTCAGCAATTAATTTTAATCTTTTTTTTTTTTTTAACAAGGGCAGAACTTTAGAATATAAAAATCATGTGAATATGTCTGCTTTATTTTTTGACCTGAATATTCTGAAAACTTCCACTAAAACATAGAGCACAACAACATAACATTTGTTAGTATGTGTTTTGTTTTGTTTTCCCAACAAGATACACCAAAGTGGACATACTCCCCCAGAAAACAATATCTGAATCTCCACTGCAAGCTTGTCTGGCAACCTACCCATTATTTGCGTGGTTCTTCTACTAAGACCAGTGCTGTAGTCTACATTGGTTCAGAGTAAACTCATCAAGGAACTGTTCGTCTATGTTAATAAATACCTTGGCCCCAGGTATCTCTGTTTACTTAGCACACAGAATGCATTGATTACTTCTTTGACTCTAAAAGAATGTTAAATTGAATTTAAATAACATGTTTATAGATGGTCACATTTTTTAATTTCTGCACAGTAAGTTAGTGTTCGGACTTGTGTTTTCTGCAGAGGTCTGTGCTTAGAGAATAGTGTGCTGTTTTGTATTTCAGTTGTTTTACAGAAATAGTTACAGCACAGAGAGTTTAGATATAGAATATATCATTGATATATGATATATTATTGATATACAGACTGATATATCATTTATGTTTTTCTCATTTCCCAAGTAGGCAAGGGAGAGGACAATCAGTAGTGAGGGGAATTTGCCTGGAAAAAGGAAAATGCAAGGATTTTGCTAGTCAGACAGTATAGACAGGTTTGCTAACCACAGTAAAAAGTATGAATACTAAATATAAAACTAAAATTATACCAAAAAAATTAAAAATGAAAATAAAATTATTAGTTTTTCATATATTTCATGACGTGTAGTTGCTAAGTATATAAACTAATTATTTAGCGTGCTAATATTTGCATCTTTTAGTGTAGCAGACAGAAGGGGCAGAAAAGAGATGCAAGTTTTCCAGAGCAGAAATTGATAACATGTATTAAGACAATTGTTTTTTTCTTTAGAATGATGTGACCCAGGTATTAAAATCTATTGATTAAAAAAAGTACAGTAAAATATAATGTGAGGATCTGACTAATACAATGGAATTTTGTATTTTAAATTTGTACGAAATCCCATGTAGAGAGATATGTGATCACCTACATTTGGAGGAGACCAAGAGTATGGTTTTGGTCTATATTTAGAACTTTTGAAAATTATATATAAGGTACTTAAAAAAAGCTCAATTCCAGATATCATTATATATCAAAACAAAATGCACACTGCTCTCAGAATGTATTCATTTTTGCACACCTATTTTGAAATTAGAATAGTAGGACCAAATTACCAAAAATATATAGGAAGTGCCAAATATATTAATTTCAGTAACTTCAGTTGAGGTTTATTTAACCTGTGTAGTTACGTTGTCACACTAATCTTCAGTTGTCTTTTTTAGCTGACTGACATGAAGGCATTTTGGTTTACAATATACACTCAAGCAAGTAGAAAATATTATAGCAGAGCGTACATGCAGATTTGCTGGAGTGTTATTTGTCATCTTTCTGTATACATAAAAATATCGTTAATATTACAAAGCTGAGCACTCAAGAATCAAGAATGACAGCTTTAGTTTGACCCACTTATACATAAAGTTTGACATAGCTTTTTAATTATGCCACCAAAAGCTCTTATTTCTCACCATGTTCATAGACTGAATTACTGTCATGTATTTAAAGAGACTCTAGTCAGTAGGACTGCTGCTGTTGAAATGGAAAGTTGAGTGCATTATCCAGGATATTAAAGGAAAAGAAAGGAATGTCTCATGATAAAAACAAACTGAGTACCACTTTAAAAACTAGGTCTTATACATGCTTTTTCCACAGAGTTTGTGTTAACAAGTCTCTTCAGACAAGATTTCTGACGGTTTTTGCTGATATTGTCATACTCATTTCTGGTATAGCTGGATTCAGCTCCTTCAACTGCAACTAGAGCCAAGGGGAGCTTGAAGAGAACAAACAGAATACCTGGTGGTCAAGGCTGATTTTTTCCTCTTGGGACTGAGTATTGTATCAAATCAACATTAGTTTGGTACTGTTTCTAATACTAGTTTATCTTTCTTGTGCTGTAAGAAAAAATAGTAGTTGTAGTAGAAGTAGTAGTAATATTAGTAGCAGTATAACAGTAAATCTTCCAACACCGTGCAAACATAGAAAGATGATTGGAGGTTCAGAGGTATTGTAAGGGAGCACATATAGAGATAGAGAAATATTTTACTTTTTCTTCATTCATTATTTATGGACATTTTAAAATTTACTTTGTCTCATTTAACCTGAGATGAATTCATCTTTTCTTTTAATGAAAGATAATTTGAATAATGCTTACTTAAAACGCCACTGCTTTGCAACTTGAATATTTTCCTAGTCCTTTCGATATTATCTCTTCAAAGATGTTCAGGCAAGTACTGCCTACTGACATCATTCCCAGTATTCCTATTCATTGCTCTTTTGTTCAACCATGATGGATACTTAATAAGGTCTTGTAAAAATATATTGGAAGGAAAATGGAAGGAAGAATAAAGAATTTCCTCTGTAGATCCCATGCAACCTATGTATGAAGTTGATAGAATGGGCTTCAAAATCGGGGATTTATGGATTATAACATTCATAGGCAGTGAATTTTGTTCCAATCCAGTTATGTGTTTCTGTCATATGAATTAGCTTAATGGTAAACTGACAAATTGAAAACTGAGGGCAAGAATTCAACTGGTGTGAAAAATGTTGATCCTTGTAACCTCAGAAGTGATAGTAAAGGAGGATGATACGTTCCTTTGAATCCCTATTATATGGTTCTTAGGACCGTATTATAATGAACAGTTGCTGTGTGTATAAAAGAGGTTTATATAAAACAATACTAGACCAAAGCTAGACCACGAGTCAGACAGTGTTCATAGGTTTCAAAGGATGTTTGAAAACTAGATAGGTTGTTAAAAAAAAGAATGACAAAAATGATTCAAGAATGGATGTTTATCTCACCAGAAAGCAGTTTCAGCAGTAAAGGTTTAGAGCATACAAATACATCCACATGGAGAAAATACTGGATAACAAAGCTAACAAAGGAAGGTGTGATAAAGACAAAGAACCAGAATCTGGGTGGATTGCGAGAAGTGATGGATTTATTAAGTGTTTTAGCGTATTTTGAATGTGGTGTTGAATTCTCTGTCTCCTCATTTCTTAAAATTGAGATTGGATGTGTCTTTGGATGTGTCTTTGATTTGTGCTTTAATCAGGTGTAAATTATTATGTACAACCCAGGGGTAACAACAGGATTTCTAGTTCTAAGATATAGAACCTAGATCTAAAGACTGAATATATGAGAAGACTTTATTCTACCAGTTCTTTTTCTATCTTCCTTGGTGTCAAAAGAAACTTAACAGCAGTGAATCTTGTATTTAGCACTGAAGGTGTGGGATTCCATAATTTAGCCCTATTTACTAGGAGAGGTTCTCAAGCTGAGGATTTCAGCTCTTGTGCAGAGGGCAACTATCAAGAGAAATCTTGGTTTCTTAGAAACTGATGTACAGGTTTTCACAATAAATATTTAGAATTAACACACTGCCCCTGGGTAGCAATATGGTAATAGAAAACATGGGTAATGTGTTTACTTCAGCTGCTGTATTCGAAAGCAATCCTCTGCACTCCCATTGGGCTAGATGAAGCTCTTAAAAATGTTAATTTCTCAGTGTACGGAAAGTAGCAGTAAACCTCTGCAAGTCTACATAGATTTGAGAGCTGAATTCATAAGTTTTATGTACATTTGAGATTTATCAACATTTTTAATGGTGCCATCAGTTTTTAAGAGACAACAAAATGACTTAGAATAAAAAAGTAAGTTGTGATATTCTATACTGGGAGATTCTAAAGTCATTGTCAGATTTTAGACACAAATCACCAATTTTGTAACAAAAGATGATCTGTCCTTTTGAAAAGAGTATGGATTTCAATATATTTCTCAGAAGACTAAAAAGAAAGATTAATTTTTTATATCAAAGCGTTTTGAGGTTTTTGCAGATTTTGATTATTTCAGAAACTTTAACTTTTCAGAAATTAGAACAGCTTCCTGTATAGTAAAGTATATAGAATGGTAGTATTTTTCCATTATTTAAAAGTCTTTATGCAGCTGAGTTGCACTTTTTTCTTGGGTTTTTCTTATTAAGAACCTGGTATATGAAACATAGCAACTGTTGAGACGAACATGGACAAGTTATCTCCTGTCATTATTCTAGAATTATTACTGTTTTTATTAACAAACCAAATTACCTGCAGTCTGTATGAGTTTCTGATGCAAAACTAATGAGCATTTTTTAAGATATTATGATCTGACAAACAGATCTGGAACAGATAGGAAATTCAAAACCAGGAAAGGGAAATTTCCATTGTAATAATCAACTGTGACCTGTGTAAAATAAACCATACAAGTTCTCTGTCTGAGCATATTTTTCCCAAAAAAAGTTAAATCTGTCCTTGATTTACAGTTCTTCAGTCCTTCAGAACCTTTTGTAATGAGTTCCAATGGTTAATTATCCTTATATCTTATTTCTAAGCTTGCATACAGGTAGTTTCACATATCAGCCATAACATGCTGTTCTATCTTTCTCTGCAAGACTGAAGAGCTGTTATCAAACTCCAATTCCTTGTAAGTACTCACAAACTGTTACCAAATAATCTCAACACTTTGTCTTTGATAATATAAAAGGATCTTTTTGAGTCTTTCACAAAACAACATTTAATTTTGAATTATTCTTGAATTTTCTTCAAACCCTCTGCAAATTGCTGCATCTTTTTCAATCACAAACTATACTTGTGAAATAGAAAAGAACAGTACAGTAGCAGATATTTGCTTGTTATTTTCTTTCCACTGGAACACAAGCTCATGTTAAGCAGATTATCCATTTGTCTACATGTCAGTTGTTGGAGTGTTTTTCATTTGTTCGCTTGTTTTGTGGTGTAGACATGTCCTGGGAGATAGCTCAATAATTTTGTTTGGATGGAAACTGATTGATCTAAAATAGAGAAGTAGCATAGATATAATATGATGTGAGTTTGTGCTTTCTATGGGTTTAGCAAGTTGCAACTGGCTTATCTTCCCTCCTGCCAGCCCAAGTCTGTGAGTGCCACCTCTCTCATGATCAGACATGATGAGGAATTTTAACAGAAATAGTAGAGGAGCTCTACCCAATGGATACTGTGAAAACTTCTCTCCTTTGAGACAGGTGGCTGAGCCATCCAGTCAACTGAGGCAAAGGACACCCCTGCCTTGGGATACACTTATGTAAACCACCCTTTTTGAAAGGTTCCTTCATGAGAATCAAGAGCAAATGCCTATTCTTCCCTTTCTGGGCTGTATTTTTAAGTTTTTGTTCTAGGAATCTTATTCCCTGTACCTTAATATTTACCATTATAAAGCAAGACCAGCTGTCCTTCAGAGTGTTACAGGGCCTGTTGAGGACTAAGAAATGAAGGAAAATAAATCAAGAGCAGAATCCTCAGAAAATGGAAGAAAAAACCTTTCCCAGAATATGAGTAAGTAGTAAATAGAGGGGTAGGAAAGTACACAGTGGCATGTAGTTTCCTGACTTCAATATTAAACGGACGCATTCTGTCTTCAATGAGCTTTCCCTGCGGCACTAGAGATCTGATGGGAATTTGACTAATTTTGTGGCCAGGAGGCTGACAGAGGGCAATTCGGGGGAAAGCAGCTGCAAGAACAGCAGCATACCACTTAGTGACATACGATCTAAAATCTGTTTACTGAACAGGTTGGGTACATGTATATAAGTATATATGTATAACGTATACACATCCTGTATATATGTATGTACATATATACACATGGAGCGGATAGTCATTTCTGTTCTGCGACACACAAACACGTGCTCACATTCTCACACGAGCTGAGACGCAGCCCTTCTGGTGCACTTTAGCCTGGCACGGTGGACTCAGGTAGACAGGACCCTCACACCAGCTGCTTGACACGTCGGGTCTGCTGCTGGCTTGGCTTCTCTGTGTTCCACCAGGCACTCAGTTTTCTGTATGTTGTGTTGTCTGTGTATATTCCCCCCTGAGGGTCATTTGTTTCAACATGTTATAGCTTTCTATAACTGAGGCCAATGGCCTCAGCTCCAGACTAGCCTCTGACTGACCAAAACTGGCTGACCTTCCACATACGGCTTGAATATAAGCAGCAATGTTAATTTCTGTCAACAGTTGCAAAACTGAACTGAGACAAAAACAATCATGTAAAGTATATAGAACTGTGTGTATGTATATACTGTATTTTGTTACCTGCAGCTGGAAAATTCCTTTGAAAATTTTAACTGCTAGTTTTGATGCATGACATTATGAAACATGGATTCTTTTATATTTAATAGATATGGTCAACATGGATTTGCCTAGCTTATATTGTAAAGAAGTATAAGCTCTGAAAATATATTGTGACTACTAATATATTTTTTTACCAATAAAATAGTTCATCTGTTTGTTTTCTTTTATATATATATATA
>VXAA01006397.1:615823-648386 GCA_013399115.1 Anseranas semipalmata
ATATATATATATATATATAAAATCTCCAATTTGATGTAGGATAATATAAAGAAAGAAGCCAATAATTTTACCAGTTGGAGGGCTTTGCTTCAGTGAAGTTTGTAGGAGATGCTAGGCCTGATTTATTGGACAAGCTGTACAAGATCCAAAAACTTCAGAAAGTGTGGAGAAAGTAAATTTTGAAAAATAGGGTATGAAAAATTAATGAACAAATAATAACTTTTATTCCCAGCATGTTCCTAGAAATAGAGTACATCTGTCCCACCCAGCAGCTGCATCACATAGAAGCTCTTGAGAGTGCTTGTGGAGGTGAGGAGAATGTAAATCACAATTTGAAGAGTAAAAAAATAGGCAGAGTCAGAAATATACTCAGTAAATATATGAAATACATTAAAATAAAAGTGTGGGAGCTTTTTATTCCATTATTACAAAAATAATGGAAAATTAAAATTTGTGCATTTTATACATTATGTATCTTAATTTTTAATATATTACTATGATGAAAGATCAATACAGAAAGTACATATATTGTTTTCAGAGCAGACACAAATATGCCAGCATCTTAACTTATCTTCGAGGCATTTCCAGTAAAACTAGAGACAAATTAAATATTCCTTTGCTCAATGGAGTTGAAGATAATTATTGGTAAAACAAATGTACCACTTATCTTTATGTATTTATTTTTAATATTCCTAATCTATTATTTTCTGAATTCTCTAGTCTCATCAGAGAGTAGTACTGCCATGAAGTCATCATGCTGAAAAACAGCCCATGTCAACTTTAATTCAAAGCTAAATGTTCTCATTTACTAATACAAACTAGTATTTATTTTCTTGAAAGTATTCTCTTAACAGTACTCTTTAAAATTACTTTTTTCATATAACACTGAGATCCCCATTCACTTTCTAATCACTGTATCTAATAATTAGTTTTAGCTCCACCACAGCAAAATAGTGCTTGTTGTGCTTATTTTATTTTAGCTGTTGATGACTTTGTTTACAAAGAATACTTTGATGATCTTTGCTATCTTGGATGTTCTTTTTTTTTTTTATTACATTTAATTAGGATATGCTTCTGCATGAACATTCTTTTTATTGGCTAAAATGTGGAACATGAATAGTTTTGTGTCCTATTGTTATATGTTTCATAAAAGAATTCTATAAAGCCATGTTCATTTATAATGCTTCAGTTGCAAAGACACATTTCATTTCAATGCTTGTTTTGATAGGGCAGAATAGTTATTTACTTGATACCTTAAAATAAGTAACAAATGAGTCCTGTTAGCTAATGAATAGGGATGAGTAGGGAATATATTTGCATAGCTAAAAGACCTATTCAACTTAGACGAAAAGCAAATGTTCGTTGGAATAAATGGAGAACATAAGAAGAAAAAAATATATGGGAGGATATACAGCAAATTAATATGGAAGTGTGCGTAGTAACACACACTATGACATTTGTCCAGAGTTCTATATCAGTGACAGTAAATTTGCACCCAGCTGAGAAAAAAGAGTATTTCCTTAGCACTTTGCATAGGAAAAGACCTCTCAGCTGCTACCACTATATATTTTATTTTACTTTATTTTACTTTATTTTATGTCATTTTATGTCATTTTATGTCATTTTATGTCATTTTATTTCATTATTCTGATTGAAACAATGTTTGTAAATTTTCATCTGATGTTCCTGACGCTTCTCTAATATATGAAACATTAACATTAGTTGCTTTCAGGGGGAGGGAGGTAATATATTTAATTAGGCTAACTGCTGTTATTAGATACACAAACTTTTGGGTACATAATCCATTCTTCTGGAATGAGGGTGAAGAAGCAAATATAAAGAGCAGAAGTTCTGATTCTTTTGACTTTCATACTTTAACCATCTGGATGATCCAAGGAAAAAAGCTCATAACGTATATGTTGAGCCTTCACAGATCTTAAAAAGAAGAGGTGGTAAGTATGTCAGTTCTTAGGAGACAATGAGAAAATAATTTTGTGCAACATTAAGGGATTCACTGGAAGAGAATTGCTATAAAACCAGTCTCTCTCCTGAATCTATGATATTTAGTGTTCAATCTGATTTGTTAATTTTAGATTCCAGACTCAGCTTTAGAAGGTGTCTTGTGAGTCTCCCGTGAAAATCTTGAGTGTAAATTTAGAGCACTTGTGTTGATTAAAAAAGAAGAAATTCTGCCCTTGTTGACTGGAGGTTTCTTTCTTCATCACTTATCTGCCTGAGTTTGTTCTGGTGTTCTGTCGTTGTTCAGTTTCACTGAATTTAAGAAATGCATTATATTCTGGGAAGTGCATGGGTAGGACCCACTAACTTTTATGTTAATATTATTATCTGAGGCAAGTATTAAAGAAAATTAGATGATTGAACATCACATTAATAGAACCATGTTAATAATAGAATAGTGCTAATAGGACTGGGAACAAAGTTTGCTGTTTTTTTAGGATATGAGATTGTACAGAGAAATATGTCTAATTTTCAAAACAAGACATTGTAACCAATATGCAAGCAGTACCCAAGAATTCTTGTAACAAAATTGTGACTTACTGTGTTTTCCTAAGAATTCCTATTACATATGCAACCAGATCTGTAGAGTTTTCTGGATCCTTTGTGACCACAAAAACAAATCAAAATAAACAGAAAACAAAAAGAAAATACAGTTTCCTAAAAGAAAGTGCAATGAAATGAATTACATTCCAGAGAATTTTCGTATCAGTTCCTAACTTTTCTTTTTGTTTTACATGTGTGTACATGTGTAAGTTTCTTTAGAAAATATATATCTTTCCCTATTGTCTCATTAATAACCCAAGTTTGAAAAGCATTATTATTATTGTAAACCATCTAGGACTACATAATTTATTTAAAATGAGTCTACTATCACTTGAAGTTGTTTTGACTCTTTTTAACTGATTTAACTCAGGTGTTCACTTTGTTCTCTATGTATATTGTTATTACACAAGTGTGAAATCACTGGTTCTACTAAATATACAACAGATCAGACAACAAATGAAAAACCCATATCCTGCAGATATTTTAGAGCAGTTTCCTACGTAAGTTAAGTAGAATATAGGATTATTTTGTCTATGATTTTGTTAAGAGGAAAGAACTGAACCGGAATATTCCTTATAAAGCATCATGTGATCTAGTTGTGAAATATAGACTTTATTACCCATAAAGTTAAGAAAGCATGAGTTGTTCAAATCATTTTCTTGTCTAAAGTTTGCTTATTATATTTAACATTATATTCTTCTTATTGTGTATACCAAAGAAATCATAAATCATTCATACACTATCCTAAATAAAACATTTGCTAGTTTGCAACTTTATACCATTAAATAAAGAGATGATAATCACATTTTGCACACTGTCTAAAGTGCATTTTAATATTGCTTATTTTTTTTGTGAGTAAAGGATCTCGATTTTCTATATTAGCATTTGCATAATTTTAATTGGATACTACTGTGCTAACTATTATACTGGAGGAAGATGCTGAAGAACATAAAGAAATATTCTGCAATACATCATATAAGAAAATATAATAAAACTTTTACAGAAAATTATTTCTGCTCAGTCACAAACCAAATGGTTTTCTTGACTTTTAGAATTAAGCTATTGTTTCTCTTTCTATTTATGTTATTTAAATGTTTCGTATATGTTTGCTTGTTTGGTTTTGGCTGTGTCCTATTTTCTTTGTTTCAAATATATCCTTTTTCAGACATACTAAACAGAAGTTTGCTAGATTTTCAGAAGTATGTTCAATGAAAAAAGAATTAGATCATACGACAAGTACTTCTGAGCATAGAGATCTTAATGCACACCTCTATTTCAAGCTGCTGAACAGCGTAAGAGTAACTAAAGCTGTTCCAGTTCTTCTTGAGGACTATACTCTCAAGGTTAGTGGAGCAAGAGGAGATATGAAAGCGTGGGAAGTAAGATTTAAAAGAAAAACATTAGTGTTCATTATTAGTAAGGTTGGTACTAAAATGGCTATAACTGCACATTGTACAAGGCCAGCAAACACCAGTTTGTACTTGACATTAAGGAAATAAATGCTGTATCACTGGAGTTACACGCTCTTCTTGTAATAAGAATCTGGTCCTTTTCTGATAGGTAATCTTTTAGTCTAATCTAAACAAACATTTGTTTTTAAGTAGCACCAGAGTTTTGTGTGAAAAGCTTATTTAATTAATGGACACTTGAAAACAAAGGAAAACAAACAAACAAAAACGCTACAGCTGCCAGTGCATTATGATAGGTGGTATCTTGGAGGTATTGGTAAGAAGGAATTCTGATGTACTTCTATTCTGGGAATGAAATCCAAAAATCTGTGCACATAAAGCAAGAGGGTTTGAAGGGATTGGTTCACACATTTGCCTGGAAGTTTGGTAGTGTCTGCAATACGACCAGGGCATTTCTGTCAGTAATGGATGTTGGGTCAAGCTAGTCTGGGGTTTATCCATGAAGCAGCAACAGTTGCATCAAAATTACATCAGTTTCCTACACAGACTTCCCTTTGGCTGCATACAAACTGGTAAAACAAATGTCCAAAATGGAAATTGGGTGTATGTTTAAAACTCCTGCATGTAATTGTCAAATAACGCTTAAAAAAAACTCACAAAACTAGAACCTTTCAAAGTTGATAAACAAGCGTTTAGTGAGAGCATTTCCAGTATTTCAGTTCACTAACTGTTTAGTAAGTGCTTAGGAGGAAGATAATGACAATCAACAAGTGCAAGGTAATCATATGTTAGGATGTGCTTGTTATTAAGAATGTATAGAATGCTTTCTTATAAATCTTCTTACTAATGTTATCGAAGAAGCAAATTCTGTTAGGCTTTTCTTGTGCTTTCATGTACAACTTACTTTGTAAAATTTGTTTCTCTGTGGTATTGGCAAAAATTATTCAGCCAAGCACCTCATACTGTGCTACTGATGAAAATAATTTATGTGAATCATGAATTCTTTTGTGTGGTTTGTCAGCACTTCAAATGCTCCAGTGTGAATGAATGTTTGTTAAATCCCACTGCTGTCTTTTCCAAGAAGGGAAAAAACATATTTAACGTCAAATAGAAATTCAGGTGTGAAATAAAAATGTAAATCTGTTTTTCAAAGTGAACTTTCTACTTTTATTCTGTGATGAAACAAAACATAGTTTTCTGCATATTTTGTTTTGTTTTTGTGAAATAATGATATGATGTGAAGTATTCTTGGTATGAGTTTGTCTTTTAACTAACAGTAGCTGTACATGCAGACACTGGAGTATTTGTCTTTGAAGCTTTGCTATTAAAAACATAGAAATACTTCTAGTACAAAGTGCTATACCTGTGCACCCACCTGACTGTCTGTCTATATTGTTTTCAAGTGTATCATTCATAAATAGAATGCTAGATTATGTATTGCCATCTGTGCAGCTGGATTTTACCACCACATTATTCCCTAACTGTCCACTCTGTAAGCTAATGCACACGCTATAGAAGCTAATCCAGGGAGATTTGACATAACTTTCTAGGTTATATAAAAAAAAAAAAAAAAACTAGAAATAAAAATATAGAAATAAAATCTCTAGTGGGACAATATTTTAAATACCTAGTAATGCTTATTTGGATTATCTGTCTGGCAAGAAGTTGTGAAGTTGTTTGAAGACTGTATTACAGAAAGAGACTTCACTGAGTGCACTTTCTCTGACACCTGTCTTTAATGAGGGAAAGCGCATGCAAGTCAATGACTGTGATTTCCTCCCAAATTAGAAATTTTGCATCCACCTGTCTCTTGCATCCACCTGTCTCTTGCAGGGCTATTTGCTGGATTCTTCCATGGGTTGAGATAGTTTTGAATATATTCTTGATATTTCAGTTAAGTAGGTACTATGGCCTAAATTAATTCTTTGAAACTTAATTGCTACAAAGAAGCATGTTTGTGTGCCTGTAGGAAACTGGGGAGTTTTAAAACATAAGAAAATGCAGCTGGCAAGCCTCAAACTTTTCTCATTTTCTTTCAGAAAAATTGAAAGCTTATTTGCATGATTCTTCATACTCAGTGCAAATGCACTGTGAATAGAAATACAAATGGCTTCACTTCTGCAAAGAACTCTCATATGCACCTAAATAAGTCTGTGTGTCATCTTATTTGATTTACATGGAATTTTTATATATTCAGGCATTTACATAAAAATCGTATTGAATGACTACTACTGTGAGGTAAAACTTACGTAGCTACACATAGCAATTGGTGACTTTTTCCCTGTCCCTGAGACACTAAACCAGAAGCTCTTGATGTTCAGAGGAGACACCCTTTACCTTCATTGTAACAGAAGCTTCCAGCAAGCAGTAGGAAATCATCTGTAGTTCAGAAACTACAAAAGTAGGCTCAAGGAGTCTTGCTTTGCTAAAGCAAATGTGTACTTAAAACACTGATATGACTTTTTTTGGCATATACTTTATTTAGACTCATTTTCCTCCCAGTTGGGAGTGCCACATCAGACAAGGACATTCATTTTGATCAGTTCCTCTGATGGTCAAAACTTTACCTGACATTTCCCCCAGACTGTCTTGTGAACTTCTGCAGCAGAGCTCCACCAGGATTATTAGGTATCTGGAGCACATGATGTATGAGGAGAGGCTAAGAGAATTGGGTTTGTTCTAGTTAGAGAAGAGAAGGTTTGAAGCGGCGGGAAATTTATTGCTGTCTTCAACTTAAGGAGGCAAGCAGATGAATAAATGGAGGTAAGACATACCCAGACTGTTTGTGGAAGTACATAGTGAAAAGATGAGAAAGGAAATTCCAGCTAGATATAAGGAAAAACAACAACAACAACAAAAAACTCCTCACAGGAACAGGTTGCCCAGAGATGCTGAGGAATCTCCATCCTTGGAGATACTCAAAACTTTGCTGAACAAGGCCCGTAGTATCACCACCCACTTGAGTCTGCTTTGAGTTGGATGTTGGACTAGATGGTTTCCAGATCTCCCTTCCAATATAATTAATTCTGTTTCTCGATCTACTTCCAACTGAAATCATAAATAGTATTTTCATTTTGTCCCAATTGCTTCTGATATCATAATCCTTTTAACTGCAAATGCCCCTAAATGCCATTTGTATTTTCCAACTTCATTCTTTTACCAAAAGCTCATGATCATTCCATGAGCTTCTGTGAAATTTGAAAGGGACAGTCTTTGCCTTTCCTGTTCCTTCTCTTGCCATCATTACTAGGATAAATGAAAAATGAGAAGCAGTACTTCCTACAGGTATGGCTGTATGAAGCCTTAGCTAAAACAGAGGTACACTGTAGCTGCTTTTGATGCTTTTTAGAGTTGTTACAATTCCAGCTTTGTTTGAGTTAGCCTATTGCTCCACAGGAACTGTAATGTTATAGACCCCATGTGAAGTGCCAGAGAAATCTCACATTCTTTATGTTCAGAAAGAGAAAACTGTAGAGCATATGTATATGTGAAATGTAGTGCTACTGGTGACAGTAGGATCTGCAGTGATGTGCAGTGATACAATGAACCTGTTTGTTTTAAAATTGCTTATATTACATTTTGTTATTATCTGAAAACACTGATAGTTTATTTTTTCTTCTTTCTCATCATTCATATTTCTGTAAGCCTTTATAATAGGGTATAAAGACACAAGCATTCAATCAATATCTTTCTTAAGATGAATATTATGCATCAAGTTAAGCCTTCTTTAAAACATAAACAAGACTCTTGTAAGGCTACAGAGAATAATCAGTAAATTGTGATTATGATTTACGTGTGCCCAAATATAAATGTAAATACTATAAATCGGTCCTTTCATATTCCCAGTAGCTTATGAATTTAGAAAATTTAGAAGATGCATGACAATGTCTGCTGCACAGATTTTTTTTTTTTTCTACTGCCTTATTTACAGACACAAGATTGACACTGTTAATTGTAGTGGAATATGTGTCAGACATAAGCTTTCTCTGGAGCTTTGGGGTCAATGTTCATAGTTGTTTCAAAACCTTTGAAATGCATAAGGTTAGTGTGATTTTATGTTTTTTCTTTGCAGGAATCACTGTGCTATACTGCTGTAGCCAGCAGACCATTCTGAGATGTTTTAAAGAACTGCTTTCAAAAAACTGGCAATGATAGTGTAGTCCTATATCTTAATGAATATGTAAGTTGGCAGCACAAATGGAAGTGTGTCTTTGGGTTATAGCTGTCAAAAATATATATGCTTTGGTTTTTTAAGGCATCCAGAAATAGAATTTTGAACAGCTGTGTATGTTTCCAAATACAAGTAAACTAGCATACTATTTGCTCTATCCTATTCTAAGATATTTCTCCATGCCCCGTTCTGCTGACATACTTGAGTGCTTGTATCTACTTGTGCTGCTTGTTTCTCTCAACTACAACTTCCTGAAAGAAGAATTTCATGTATTCATTAGAGATGATTGTTTTCTTAAATATCACTATCATTAGAAGATACTGCCTTTACTTGAAGCTTCCCAAAGTATACATTGTCATGTTTTTATATGTAAGTTTTAACTTCAGTGCACCACCTGAAGTGTATTCTGGTTGTCCCGATCCCACCTCTTCTTTATATATCTCTTCGTTTTCTTTGTTTCTGTAGGTAAGTTATTCACACTGTTACACTCTCTGATACTCAAGGAAACATTAACACGCGTATCTTCACAAAGCTGTTGTAAGGCAAAAAAATATAACCATCCATATTTTATGATGAACGAAGATAAATATATTAAAAAAATGAGATGGTAAAGATCACACAGATGCCAGTGGCAAAGCTAGGGCAAATTTTCTAAGCCCCAACAGACATGTTGGTTTGTCTTTTGACTGCCTGTAATGTGATTAATAATAGAAACAAGTTAAAAACTTGAGACTTTTCAGGTCCAAGAACTCTTCCACTGTCTTGCCATAGTCATGCTGGACTATATGGCCAGTATCCTATGTGGCTCAGCCTCCCTAATATTATTTTTGAAGTTAGAAGGTTGTTAAGGTAGAACCATAAAAGTGATCAATTTTTCTACAATGCAATGTTTCTTTAAAAAGCTACAGCATTTTAAAGACATAAATATAGTGAATAAAAAAGAAAATGTATATAGAGACTTCACGGTACATTGAAAATTGTCTCTATTTCATAATGTTAGTAAACTTTCACAAATTTACACAACTTATGCGCTAGGACTCATTTCTAGGGTGTCTTGTTTAGCTGAGGGTATTGCTTTCATTCTAGAGGATCTTGATATGGAGACAAGCCTGTCTTTGTGCACCCATTTGTCCTTTGGTGTTCCATTCATATTTAAATTTCAGTTCAGAAACTCAATGTTTACTATCAATATTGAACACTGTCTACAAAGAATTAATGACTGTCATAACCTTTCTTTAGAAATCCTAATATTCTTCTGGCATGGATAAACAGCATTTTCTTTTGCCTATCTAGTAAAAAATTCTGGAATAAATGATATGGTATTTAAGTAAAAAAAGAAAGTATTTTCCTCTTGAAAATTAAATAAGTCTGAAAATCTGCAGGATTGCATGGAAGCTTTGAAGCCTTAGTAGATAAACTGTTTATAAACTTAAAATTATATTTCAAATCAATATACACTGACATTTTTAGATAAACTTGGGAAGAGCTCTACTGATATGAGAGATGTAAGAGATATAATGGCTTACTATTAACTCTTGTTAGAAACTAAACAGAAAACTAAGCAGCTTTGGAGTGAGTAGGTTTTTTTGATTGATCTTTAAGCCTATTTTTGAAAGAATCAGGAACACTTAATACCAACCTGTATACTATGGATACATACTACCTATGTATACTAATTATGCGCACCAGTGACTTGAAATTGAAGGCATAAAGAGATGCTTATATTCCAAGATAGTAGTTCCCAGTAAGGAGGGGGTAGCATTCTAAGTCTGCTGGGACAAAGTTAGTAACTTTTGAAGCATTCATGGAAATACAGAAAACAACACCTATATTTTGTGATGAGTAACATTTTATATTGCTGGGCAGACCAAGCATGTTTGAGAATTTTTGAAATGGTCTTCTGTATCCCTTTGGATACAGTTTAGGTCATCTTTAAATGACTAATTTCAGCACTGATTTTTTTAAATCAAAAAAAGTTTGAAAATTCCTCTAGCTGTGCAGAAAGGTATCACAGTGCAAATGCCTTTTCAGACTTCAGTCTGCCAAAGAGCTCTATTTCACTGGAGTACAGTGAAGTAGTGCAGGGTTTCTGCTTCTGGTTCTGTGTGCCAGTCTTTGGAAATTGCAGGCTGAGCCAGCGTTTGCAGAATTAAAGCCCTTAACAGTATCAGGTTAATTTTTTTTTTTGTCTGATGTTCATAGCTGCTTCTTAATGGAACACCTTTTGTGCTGAAATTATCCACCCTCTACTCCATCTATTGCTCATTATTGCCAGTCTGTGCAGACACCAAGGAGCTCTGCTTAGGAAAGCCTTTACTTTCTTCACTTTTTATAAAATGCATTTGAAAATTGCCAGGTTACTTATATGTCCTCTTGATCTATGCCACGAAGGATGCACTTGAACTGTGAGGAGCAGCAACGAATTACTGCTCTTTGCAGCAGTGATTGCTCCCTAAGTGATCTACCAGAGTGATTCCGTAAGCACTTCCCAGCCCAACTGAAGGCGGAGTGAGGAAGTCCATTAGATACAGTCCATTAAACACAATGAAGAAGTCTATCTATTTTCTGTTTTTTACTGCCTCATTTCTTACTTTATACTTCTTTGTATGCCATGGGAACTGATTGGTGCTATGATAAACATTTAATCAATAATTATCTTACTAATAATTATTTCTTCATTATTTTACCTAGTCTAAAAATCACCTATCCTGACAGACAGAAACACTGTTGGGTAAATTACATTGCCTCAGAGCATATGGATAATTGCAATCTAATTTTTTTTACTTTACCTAGGAGTAATTTAATCTTCTTTGAATTTGTGTATGGAATTTTGTAAAAAACGAATTCGTAGAGAAATTGGAAAACTTTAGAATCATAGAAAAGATTCTGTGATTCTAAAAATTATATAAAAAAATCATAGAACGGCTTGGGTTGAAAGGGACCTTAAAGATCACCTAGTTCTGACCCTCCTGCCATGGGCAGGGATGCCACCCACTAGATCAGGCTGCCCGGGATAGAATCATAGAATCACCAGGACAGAATCATGGAATCGATGCAAATTAGGAAGGAAAATTTAGCACTTTAATTATCTCAGAGTTAGAAAGTTGAATTGAAAATAAAAGGCTTCAGACTGTTTCGTTTGTTGGTTTTAATAAGTTTTAGAAAAAATATGTAAGAACTACCATCCACATTATAATATTTATTAAATGAAGCAATTAATTTAATTTCTCATTAGGTTTAAGGAGCTCTCTTATGATGTGTGTACTTATGATTTATAAAAATTCTTTCTCTATTTTATCTGTGAACATGATTAATTTTCTTAAGTATTTAGCTTTGGCTTATAGTATTTTAAAACAACTATTGGCCTTTTACTCAACTCTTCTGTTGGATACCCATATTGTAGAGCTGTAAAGCAGCACGCAGTCAGATGTTTCATGGATGTTTTTCAAAAATAATCATGAGTTTCTTAAGTCTGTGAATATATTCAGAACAGCATATTTTCAGATTCTCTATTGTAATTGAAATTTGAAATATTTGTATCAAGTTATTGGTATTATCCAGAAGTTGCCCAGGAGAGTTCTCTTTGTCTTGTTTGTTTACTTTCTAATTTTATTTTATTTTTTCTTAAGGGCATAATCATACAATCAAATTTCATACACAAACCTATGCTCTAGTGGGCTTCTCTTACATCTGTGGAAGGCTGATGACTTCGTTTAAGCTGATGTGCTTTGTTTAATTTGTGTGCTTAACATTGCCTGTGAAACAGCTGCAAAAGTTGCTGGTTAGGTAAGACAGCTTAGAAAACTGAACAGAGTGATGTGCAAAGAAAAAGTGCTAGAAATTAAGATACTTTCACTGCTTGTTATTTCCACAAACAGAATTTTAGTGTCGTTTAATTAAATAACAGACATAAAATGTTGAAAATGTCAAAATACCTTTAGAGAAATAAAATTAGATTAAAATATCTCACAAGGCTATTTACTATAATGGGAGAAAATAGTTCAGAATACTTCTGAATTTGTCTTATTTTGAAATAAATACATGATTAACATAATTATTCATACTTCTGTAAAGTAAACAGCTTCTCAGTACTTCATTTTTAGAAAAGCTTAAATTTTCTCTGTATGCTGACTATTTCTAAGTCAAGCTACCTGTTTGAAATTATTTTCTCTTCCTTTTTTCCCCTGACAAAGTACACAAGTTAATTCCTAATTCTCTTATCCGTCATTAGGTCAGAGCGACATTATGCAAAAAAAGAGGATTTATGTTGTTCATTTTCGTTTTTATTTTTATCTCAGACAGAAGTAATTTGGTGTTTATTTTGTGCATTGCTAAAATGTATACCCATCAAAATTGGTATTATTTTCCTTGTCTATGTTCACTATCATGTTGGTCCTTCACTGAATCTACTGTTTTTCCATTTACTAAGACATGAAAAATATTTTAATTAAGAGAAAACTAAGTGGGCAGAAGGGGAACACCAATTTGGCAGCACTTGACAGTAAGTGGCAGTGTTTCAACTACAGTTCTACTACAGCTACTAGTGAACTGATGTGTGATTTTCTAATAAAGACAAACTAAGACATCATAATGATGAATTCTTATCCCCTAATTAAAAATACAAGCAATAGCGTTCTAATGAATGCAGAACTGTTGCTGTTAATTTTGTATTTGTCAGTTTGTCCATATATCTTTTAAATTAGATTAGTAGAACAAGAAAATGCAGAAAACCAGAGATTCTTAAATATGTTCAGCATATTCTGAAATATATATTTCAGAATATACATGAGTAATGTTCCTGCTGGTAAGTCTGGAAAACTTTTTTTTCTTCAATAGGACTGGACAATTCAAGACTAAGGAAAGTAGGAATCATCTGTGAGCTAGATATGCTCACAGGCATAGCCCGTGTCACAGACATATTAGAACTTCAAATGTGCCTGTGAAGCAGTGAAGTCTGAACTAAAACTAAGTGATGGACTTGAAAGATTATTGCTGTAGTAGAAAAAAATAGGAAATGAAATAGTAGAGCAAACACAAGAAACACTTGTATGTTTACCTAATTATTCATTTCATAGAGGTCATAATGTTTACTTTTGCCTCTGCTTAGAACTTCTGTACAGAGGCTATTAGAACCAAACATACTAGCTGTATATAGAACTTATTAGACACTAGGTTGTTACTACAGGAACAGATTTTTGAGTAACTTGAAAAAAAAAATAAGATTTATGTTTTAACATAAATCCTTGTAGCTTTTAGGACTGGTTTCTCTTTTTGGAAGTTATGTGAAGACAAGCACTAAAATGTGTTTGTATTATTTTCGGAGGACCACTGACTTAATTATTTTCATTCATAGGTTTTAATTAATGTAATTAATTAAACAAGAATGGAAATCTTCAGTCTTACATTTATTTTCTGAATTTTACCACCCTGATATGTACATACTTATTTTTGTTTCTGGAGAGAAGTATTAAAAAATGTATTTACAGTTGTTTCAGAATGATACAAAAGGTTTGTTTCCCTTTTTGGTCCCCTTAACCACATAGTATTTCTTATCATATTAGAATTTTGAAGGCATAAGATGCCCACTGAAACAAACCCACCATGGATAGCGTACATTAAAACTTCATACTTATTAATTAAAGGAACATAATCATTTTCTTTCAAAAATAATTTTCAGAATGCATTGGAAAATTTTGTGGAAAAGGCTTCTACTCTAGTCATTTCATCAAATACTCTGTAAATTCTGTCTTGCATCAGAACTAATTGCTTCATTTCAGATCTGATTGGGATTGGAATTGTTTTCATTGCACTGTATTATTTCAAGAATATTAGTATATGGTATTTTACTTGGTGTCAAGTCTTTTCAAAACTGGAACTCCTAAGAATATTAGTATACTTGCAAGTAACCTAGATAGTGTTTAATTAACATGACTGCTGCAACATAGCAGTAGTTTACAATTACTGTATTTTTACTTTTATACTTCTCCTGTGGCTCTCACCCCTTTCTTGTTTCCAGGCAACCCTGGTTCTTTCTGTCCCAAATGAGGTAGTGGTACACTTTGTCCTTTCCCAGCCTCTCGCTTCTCGAGAGTATTCACATTCTTATGTCACTCTTTTAACCTCATTTTTATATTCAAGTTTAACATTATCTAAGTGTTAATGGTGATGCTGGTCAAATGAGAAACTAAAATAATTTATTTACGTTCTAATTAATACTGGATTCTACTAGTCATACTTTGTTAATAATGTTTTGCTACACCATTGATTTCAAAAGCAGAGTCCTGGAATGTATTAATCGAGTTTTGGAAAGTGGAATCACTCTGTATCTTCCTTTTTTAGGCTGTTTAGTGGAACTGTAGATGCTAAAGGTGTATCAGTGAACACTGTTTTTCTTCGAGATAACTCCAAGCTTCTGGCTTCTTCGTCTGTGGCACTACTCAACATCTCATGACTCACTTGTGAGATGTCTTATCTCACTACTCAACACAGGAGATAGTGCTCAACATGTATGGTACTACTGAGCACACAAAGAAAATTCCTAGTCTTGCATCCGTGGAAATTAATGACATTTATCAAGTCCTTCTTTATCATGGACTATGAATGCATTAAGGCTCTCCTTCTGTACTCTGTGTCCTCCAGTTAGAAAAATGTTAATAGTACAATCCTAGGCAGGTACTGGGAGGTTAAATTCATTAGAAACTGTGAGGCATTCAGCTATTGGTAATCATTGATTATCATTGGTAATGATAAACATGGGCTTCTGATTCTTTTGTTTCGTAGCAGCAAACCTGACTCCAAGATTCTTGGACTGGATCTTGCTGCCTGAAGGAGGAGGTGCTGCTCCTGGCTGCTTTTATCATAGGGAGTGGAAAGGTGAAAGTCAATATATAGTATTAAAGGTAGATTTGTAAAGATCTGACCCTGCTACTCCTGCTTGGGAGTATTGAAGGATGTCAACAGTAACTGCTGAAATATAGTAAATCCCAACCTTTGTCCTAGGCACAACTATGCCTGTCTGACTTCTGTAATAGAGCAGCAGCAAACCTAGCTTTCCAGATCTTTGGCCCAGAGAGCAGCAACATGGCTGGTTTGCTCTCTGCCTACCACATCCTGCATTAACAGTTACTTGGGAAGCTTGTTTTGTGCATATCTAGTTTCTAATACTGTTTAGTACAGTCCTCCTCTCTCCCTTCACTTCTTCAACTTGTCCCTTGCTATTTCAGCTACTCAAATATTCAACCTTCTTTACCTTGTACTTCTTTTTACGATCCTAGCTTCATTATTCTACTTACTATCTGATAATCTGGGAAGGGCTGTGAGAAAGTGATAAAACTGTCTCTTTCCTACACACGTTAAGAGCAACAGTCTGGAGATGGAAAGGTAAGCACAGCTTATTAGGGAGGATTGACATATATTCCTCTATTCCACACCGGAGGTATGATGATCACAGCTAAATGTGAAGACTCCATGATGATGAATATGTCCTGAAACAGTGTCTGTGAGAGTCATGAATAGTTCAATGAATTTCAGTATTTTTCTGCATTCCACCCCAGCAGGGTGTTTCACACTCAAGACTGGTGTCTTGTCTATCTTAGCTCCTCACCCACCTCAGAAAGGTGGGATTAGGGCATACTTTACTCACGTTATTCTACAGTGATATTGCAGGCATCTCAAATTTTAATTAGGTATGCCTTTGTGTGTACAGCATGTGAGAGTGGAAGACTGAGTCAAATGAGTCATGTCAACTCAGGCAAAGACCTCTTATCCTGAGAAGTGGAGAGATCAGACAGCAGAACGTGGCTCCCATGTGACTGAATTGAAAATTCTCTCTCTGCTCCTGGTCTTTAAAGTGTGACTAGGGACTGAAAGCATCAAAGTCCTTATCAGGAGAAGTTGGCATTAACATACCTATTAATTCTGCTCCCTCTCCAGAATAACTTTTTAAAATATCGCCTGCCTTATTTCCATAAAAAGGAAGATGGTGAAAGCTGTGCCTTGACATCATTTCTTGATAAATGACATGAGTTAGAGAATATCAAAGACATCGTTTGTGTTTGCAGAATAGGCAAAAAATGAATGGGAAAATGGATTTTGTAAAATGCTGATTCTAAAATGGATACGTTGCACCTCATGAATCCCTAACTGAAATTATCTTAAATTTGTACCGCTTTTCCTGCTTATGGTTTTGAGTGAATTCCAAAAGAGTTAAGTATAGATGATGCTTTTTCATCATTGTTTAGAAGATTCATCATCCTTAAAACAGGAAGAAATGATCAACCTTACCAAAATGGAATATAGAAAATTAAACATTTGAGCTTCCAGGAAGAAAATAATTTATTACATGTCACTTCAGATATAAGATTAAACTCTGAGCTACAGTTAAAAAGAGGTATAATATTTCTCCAAGAATTATGCTTTGAAAAAGTACTTTTGATACACGAGAAACTTCAGTGATACAAAATTACTAAAATTCTATACTTGAAGAGCATTTCTCTCTTTTCTGGATTCTTTAACATTTTGATACAATCTGAAGTACTGAAATCTTGTAATAAAATGAGCAATTCTACATGGAGGAATGAATTGTGTGCTTGTGCTTGTGAAGAGGTTATAAAAAATCTAATATAAGATTGTTTTGATGTATAGAGATCTGTTTATAGTGAACCTAATAATCATGATTTGAAAGATTAACAGTGAAAATGTTTCACATAAATAAACTTAGAATAATACTATCTTGAAAGCCCAACTGAAAACATTATTTTTCATTCTTCAGATATTTAGTATAGATTTTAAATTTTGCCATTCTAATGCAAATGTTTGTAATCCTTTTAGGACATTGTTAGGAGTGCATTGACAACTATTTTAAAATGTGTTTAATAAGTCCTCTTGAAAGTAAATATTGATGCAGCATGTTTTCTTTATAGCAATGTTAGAGAAAATTACTTCTTGATTTAATCAGACAGGTTATTCTGTCCACTACACAATAATTCATTGAAGATTAGTTCCCTCTGTAAATTTTATAGCTAGTTTTGACTTTAGTAATTAGCACACTAAAATTTGACATACCTCTGCCTGCTTACTCTGTTATGTGATTTTTTTTTTTTTCAGGACCTAAGACACTGATGAAATTTAAGTAAAATTTTCAAAACTAAATGAAACTAAGTAAACCAATATTTTCAAAATATTAAACAGCACACTATTTAAGACACAGAGTTGTGTTAATCCTTTTTTCTGTTCTTCAAGGAAAAAAATAAATAATATCTTCAGAAATGATCATCGCTTATAAAACTAGCTCACATATTTGCAGAGAAGCAATAGGGTAACACAACAACATTAAAGTACATATGATTTCCATTTTATTGCTTCTTTTATATTTTGAGAACATAGAATAAATGTCGGAGTAAAACCAGCTACATATTGTAATTTTATTGCTCAGTCTGCCGGTTGCTTCCTTACTTTACAAAATGTCAGCCTAAGTTTCCAGTGAAAATTGATATTGTATCTAGACTCAAAGTAGACAGAGTAATAATTAAGCTGCAATGAGCAGAACTGTAACTATATGAACGGACTGATTTAATAAGGTTAACATCTGTCACTTTCAGCAAGTTTAGCATTAAGACCCTACATATCAAGATCCTGTTGCCAGGCTCAAGATTAGTTGCAAGTGAGAAATACCAACAGGAAATGTCAATGTCTTTGGCATCTGTTTAAAGTAAAAAAAGATTCCAAATGGTGTTATTTGTCTTTACTGGTGACACTGGATATTACAGGAAGGAGTAATATTTCTAAGGTTCTTCAGTGATCCTATTAGATCAGTAGAACCAGAGAACTTCCAACATCACAAGTTCAGGAGAAGCTGATTTACAGTTCTTTTAGCAGAGGGTGTGGAATACCAGCATAATACTGTTTTCTTAAGGCCTCTGGGTAGCCACAAAAAATATATTTTAAAAGGAGTTGTTTCATTCAAGAGAGGAAGGGATTCATGCAATGTAGGATCTATAAGCATTGCATCGCCATTTCGCAGTCTATTTTTGTATCTTTTTTTGGTCAGATCAGGTTACTGCTTTCCTTTGTGTCTTCACTCACAAATTCTGAGTAACCGTAACTCCCAGATGACAGTTTTTGTACGAAAGGTTTAACAAAGCATCTTCAGACACTGCTTTTATTTTAACACTCTTCACAATTTAATGAAAGTTTTAGCAAAATGGTATAAAAGGCATTATACTTCCTACAGCCTAACTACAGGAATCTTCTAACAACTGCATCATTCACTCTATTAAGTCTAATGACCTAACTTAGACTTCATCTCTGTAACTTACGCAGTTTACTTCTCATCCTGCCCAACCATGAATGACATGGCTTACGTTTGTCATCTTCATTTTGAAGGATGATTTTCCCATTTTTACCAAATCGATCCTTGAGATTGTGGAAAGAGAACTCTCCATACTGAGGTGTAACTCAATTTGTGGTAATGTGTCACATCTTCTTTTTGGCCACCTTTTCTGTATTTATTTTTCTTATTTATATATTCAGTGATATACAAGCGTGAGTTCATATGCTGGATAGATAATGATATGATAATCTAGTGAGAAGCTCTTTGTTACCAAGTGTGATGGTTTCATCGTGCTGGGCAGCTGAGCTCCACCACAACCACTCTCTCACTCCTCTTCAAAGGGAGAGGGGGGAAAGAGAGTATGATGGAAAGAAAGAGGCTCATAGACTGAGATAAGGATAATTCAATTAAAGGGAAAAGAAAGAGAAAAAAAAAATGCTACGTGGAAGCAAAGAGAGAGAGAAAACATTTATTCTCTACTTCCCATCAATGAGTGATGTTCAGCCACCTCCTGGGCCTCAATACGTGTAGCGGTTGTTCAGGAGAACAGACTTCTTCACAACGAGAGCCCCCCCTTCTCCTTCCCCCTTCCCAGCTTTTATTGCTGAGTGTGACACCACATGGTATGGAATATCCCTTTGGTCGGTTTAGGTCAGCTGCCCTGGCCATGTCCCCTCCCCACTTCTTGCCCACCCCCACCTACTGGCTTTGGGGGGTCTGGAGAGAGTCCTGGTGCTGTGCCAGCACTGCTCGGCAGTAGCCAAACACTGGTGTGATACCAGCGCTGTTCTAGCTGCAAGTGCAGAGCACAGCGCTGTATGGGCTGCTGCAGGGAAAGTTAACTCCAGCCCAGCCAGACCCAGTACACCAAGCACGATGATAGGAACCCCTCTTGCTAAATGTAACTTATGAGAGTAATTAGCGAGAGATTCACGGATGAGGCAGTTCAATAGTCTGTGTTTTCCTGTACATTCTTGGGACCCACAGATACTCTTTGTAATTGTGCTTAACTGTTTAACTTGCTAAACGTTCACACCTGACATTGGTATGAAGGATTACACAAAGAAAAACAAAACAAAACAGAAGACAATAACACCCAGAGGAATCTTCAGCACAGCGTGATGCATTTATAGCATAGGTTAATTTCCCAAATGAATGACTTCATATAAAAGAAGATATCAACCTTCTAAAGACTTAAATAGACCGAGTCTGGAAACCTTCTCCCCGCCTCCTACAAACTCAGTGGCATAAAAAATTAACACAAAGAAACCTCCATCACAAAAAGCTGTTTTGTTTCAGTCTGCAAGCTTTTTGTTTCAGGAGTAGTTCAGAGAGCAGGCAAACAAAATCTTTTGAGTTAAAAAGAAAAAAAAAAGAAAAAAATTAAAAATGTCAATTTGATTTAAAGACAAAGTCTCCCAGGCACAAAAGCAAATTGTATTTTGTTATCACAGAAATTTATACATAAATAGCTTGTGTGATTCTTACGACCCAAAACCTTTTTTATTATATCCTACGGTAACAACCAATTACTTATTGGACGTTAGAAATATATTAAGCCTTAAAAATTGAATAAATATTATCTATCAAGCTCTAAAATCTGAACTATGTATGTCTCATGGTCTTATTAAAATTATATTATAATATTATTTTAGTGAAATGCAAGTTGAAATGCATGTTTGGAGTCTTCTAGTAGTTTTTGTATATCTTGTGGATACTGCATAAATTTTATTTATGTTTACAAATACATTTTTCATTTATTCTACATTCTATCCAATATATTCATCCTTCATATTAGATGTACTTTATTTGGACTTAGGTTTGAAGTCTCTTATTACAGGATCAGACTTTTATGGACTGTGTATTGGAATAGTGTACTGGCTGACTGGACTCTCTTGCTTCTCTATAATACGTTAACTACTTTTAAATGGCCTTTTCAAAGTTTTTTTTTATAGTGATACCACATCTTACATACTCAAAATATACTGTTTTCCCGCACTTTCCACAACATTTTCTATATCTCACAGCTGAGCATGGATGTGTGAATCAATCTAAAAATATACAGCCCTGTTCAAAGTTTTATGGGGTAGCAGTGGGATTCATTTTCAAATTGAGATATTTCTGAGTTGGTTCATTTTCTCCTCATTTTTCCATTTTTGTCACCACTTGTTTTCCCAGAAATGTGTTAAAATAAAACAATCCTTGACTTCACATACTAAAAAAATATTTCTGAAAGAAAGCTTTATCTTTGAAAATCAGATACTATATTTTCAAACCAAAGTCACTGTACACACTTTGTTTCTGTGGTGAAACTTCAGTGCCTTAATGCTTGTTTGTTTTTTGCTAGTTAAAATTGAAACAGGAATTGAATGAGAAAATAAGAGAATTTGTTATTGCAGTATACCACAAGACATTGTCTTTCAACTGTATGATTTATTCTTTCAATTTCTGGTGAACATTTCTCATTTTCATGGCCTATAAAATGCATTGTAAGAATGCATTGCATGATAAATGATTTATCTGTTGCAAATGCAGCCAGAGGGAGATCAGCACTGCTATTACAACGTTACTAGTTGCTACGATCGAGGAGAAATGACTAGAATTTAGACTTCTTTGGTGCCTTAGACAACTATTAATTTTGTGTACAGTGTAGCCTTTCATTAAAATACAAAGAAGCTACCTTGGCATTAGGAAGTCCCTGACCCTCAAATTGCTGCTTGTATGACATCTGCTTTTTAGGACTGACAGGCAGAATATGTATCTAGGTGGATTGTTTATCTCATCGTTTATACTGAAGTAATGGAACCACTCAGGTGTAATCAGTTTCTGTGGTGGTGCCAATATTTTTGGAATACAGTCAAACAAATACCATTTAAAATTAAGTAATAATATTTAATGAAATAAATGAATATGAAGACTTTACAACTTTCTAAATTTCAGAATGGAGGTTAAACAAACTTACATAATGCTTTATCGATAGTTTTGGTAGCAGTCTTTACACAAAGTACTTTTGGATATTTTCAAAGCATATTTCATTATAATTAAACTGGTGCCTTAATTAGGTGATTAAATGTCCTGAAAACTAATCCATGTTCAAAGCATTGGAGCTGAGTTAGAACAAAGGTAGATTATGATGGATAGGAAATGGGAGTGGTTAATAGAGAAGTTCATAATAATTCATAATAAATGAATAAAATTCTAGTGGGTGGTATGGAAATAAATCATTGGGGATAGCTGTGGAAATAAGCTTGAACAAATAGAGCATGCCTCAGTGGAAAAATAAACTAAAAAGCCACAATAAAACATATGTAAAAGGAACAGAACTGTATATAATTTGTGGTTAGAATACAGAAACAGGGAATAAAGTCTTCTATGGGTGAAGCAATCAATCTCTCACATTGATTGACGACAGCTGACTGTGTAAATTGCATACTACCTAAGTAGAGAGACTGTGGTATTTTACAGTCGTTTAAATGAAGACTGTAAATGTTATATTGCTTTTTGTTAATAGCTCGCAGTGATTTTATTTTTGCTGACAGTGGTGGCCAATAAAAATCTTAAGCCTACAGGTGTTTCCTATATGAAGTGAAATATAGGGAAAGTTAGGATAACGACAGTGGTGCTAGAATAAGTTAAGCAAATTTATTTGAACTCTGATATTCCTCTTCATGTTCTGTCTTTCAAGAGACAGTAGAAACATCTGCTTCTTACTGCTTCTCTATATGGCTTACATCAGTGGAAGGAGGGAATAAATGCATAAATAATTAAAAACAGAAAGTCCTTTAACAGCAGCAGCATGCCCTCACCAACATAGGGTGAATGTGTCCCTAGCAGTGTAAGATCAGATACTTCTTCAGTGTTTGGGACATGCTAGAATGCAAAAAGGTAGAAAAGGATGGGGCATAGCTAAAGATATGCCATTGACAGAGGTCAGTAATATCACCTCTTGGGAATTCATTTTACACCTGGGCTTCTTGACATCCTCAGGGCTGTTGTAATTTCTGGGGGGTCTGTAAGGTGAATTTGACATTTTGGCATCCTAGATTAGAAGGGAGATGAATCCATCCACCATATGAAGTTTTTTTTTACCACTGACGTGTTTTGAATCTAGCTATCATATCTAGATTTTTAGGAAAAAGAGTATTTGAGATCATATTGGGTAAAAGGGGTATTTCAAAGACTTTTCCTATGGAACTGTTTTTCTTAAATTAAGATAGTGTTTGTGGATATGCAATAACATGCTGTTATTTTATTATCATACACTACCATTTGCTACATATTTGGATTCTATACTATGTTAGTCTGTGATATAAAACGTTATGTTCTTGTTCTATTTTGTGTTACCTAGCAAAACTGGCCAATGGAAAAGAAAAATGAATATGGGCTGCATGAACAGGTGTCACTTTTAATGCTTCTTCTGTCTAAAATCAAATAAATAATTTTAATGACTCCTGGCCAGGTACCTTCAGGATGAAATCTTTTACCTTCTTTAATCATTCAGATGACAAAAAGGTCAAATAATAATATTTTTCTTTGGGGGGGGGGGTCATAGTTATTAACACATAGATAAGATACATTGAAAATCTCAGACTGTTAGTTCATTGGAAATACGGATTTTTTCCTTTTTTTTCATTAGAATCTGTGTATTCATTAGCTCCTAACCAATTCAATATCTTAATATAATTCAAGTTTTCAGAAATCTACAGCATACATTCACTATTAACATTTACCCGTTGTTTCATCCTTTATACTTTTATTATGTACTGTTATTTCTTGTAGGCACCTATTCTATGGTATGGCAAATTTGCAGTGAAAAAACCTTTTAAATTATTCTTGGTTTTTTAGCAGTTAAACTACTTCTTTGTTATACATTTTTTCCATATGCAAATGAGGTTTCATTTACACTGGTGGACGTTTGCAGTGTTTTATAGAGGGTTTTCTTATTCTATACACAAAATACCACTACTTCTAATTTATCACAGAATTATCTGCTCAGAAACAGGAAAATGCAGGCCCCAACATGGGCAAAATATTCATACAGCATGCTGTGGTCCTGCACTGAGTAATGTAAAGCTCTTGTGGAAATTGGACTTTCCTGTAGATACATCTAAAAGCTGAGCACATATGTATGAATTTAGTCATGCAACTTCAGAACTTTTAAATTTGCAGTTTGTATACAAGTGTTAAGAATACATACGTGTTACCAGGGTAGTTTATAGTGAGTGTAATAGAGCAATATAAAATGAATACCTTTCCTATGTTTTTCATCTATTTTCCATTTCTTTTATTTTATTATTTTCCTGAATACTCAAGGTATCTTCAAGGTGTCATTAAAAGGTGGCATATCTGACTTGAAGATATCATTAAAAGAGCTGCTGTGCTTCCTACAACTCTTGTGAAGACGTATTTAAGTCTATAGATAGTTTGGAAAGGAACTAAAAAAATAAATGTAATAGAAGAGTATTTGAAATATAAAAGAAAAACAAGTAACGAAGAATGAAAACTGACCTTAAACATGTTAATCAGCTGCTTTTGAACTTATTTTCTGATTTAAATGACTATAATATAGACCATTAGAAATCAGCCTTTCTAACCTCGTTAAAACTAACGCAAGTTGGGTAGCTACTGCTATATTTGGCTACATTTATCCCTGACAAAACTTCCCTGAAATCACTAAGGTTCAGTCTGTAAAAAATAAGCCTACTTTGCCACTTTTCTTTAATACAACTGTGTATTTTTTTAAACTGGAATGATTATGCATATACTAATAAATATGAGAAAACAGATTTCTTATAGATTTTTGCATGGAGGAAAGAAGTACTGATCACATTTTGTTTGCATACTTAGAGGAAATTATTTTCTATTATCCAGCATAGCTATTGAAAATTACGAAACGATACTCTTTTTCTAGAACTTTTCTTTTTACTTTAAAAAAAAAAAACTTTCAGAAACTACAGTTATAACTAAAATTCTTAAAATAAATTAGATACGATTGTTTCCTCATATCTGTCTGAAAAGCTAAATTTTTGTTTGTATTTAATATACCTGGAACCACACTCTGCTCTAGTGGCATGCTCAAACAAAAGCTACATGTGTGAACACATTGAGATTAAATTACATTTTTAAGATATCCTTTCATACCCTGTGCTTATCTAACTGCATTCATAATAGTGTACTCTGGGGAGTAAATAGTGTGCTAACAAAACATTACCTGATTTGTTTTTATATTCCTAATGGTTTAGGGAAGAAAAAACAAAATGCCCATGTATATAATAAAACTCAAACAGAGGATCTGATGAATAGCTTAATTAGCAATATTGAGCTGTTTTCATACTAACCATAATAGCAGTGTATTAAAATAATTTGTCTTTCTCTGTATTAAAACCTGTGCACTTACATATTTGGCATAACTCCTACAAAACTTAGTTGCAGACTGCCACAATAATACACAAAACCTGTTATGTTTGGGTAAGTCAAGTATAGAACAAGCCACAGCTTATTCAAATCTTACTACTATTTTGTTAATTTTGTCGGGGTCAGAGTTTTCTGGACACTGATGAAACTTCTGCCAGAATCAAATCAGAATCATAACGGAGATAAAAGTTTTCTGACTTCTGGAGAATAAGAAGTAACATGAAAGATTTGGAAAGTGAATACTTTAAAGTGATAAAACATAAAAGCTTGACAGAAAGCCAACTCTTACCTAACGGTGCCAAAGTTTATAAATGTAACTATATATAAAAATATAAGGACAAACTGGTTGAGACAAAAAGAGTAGTTAAAATATTAGGAGATGGGGATAATGACGAACAAGCATCTGCAAAGAAAAGTTTCATGCTAGATATGTAGGGTCTATGTATCTAGATACAGATGCATTCAGCATCTGTAAAGCGTTCAGCAGAGCAATAGTAGAGGACTGAATACTGAGACAATTCAGAACATCTATATTTTTTTCTTTCATATACACTTTTTTCTCACCATCCACATTTTGGAAGTAGAATTAATCAAGCTCCTCTATACCAAATTCCCTGTTGGAAAACCAACTACACTGATAATCCTCTCATATATTTGAGAGCAAACATAAATTAGAATACATAAATTGCATATACAGCTACTGTTAACATTATATGTTATTACTAACCTGCATCTTCCTCTGTGAAGCATGTATCAAGATATATATTTGTATTTATCTAAACTCTCTTTTTTAGCAGAGTGCTAACTTGCTAATCAATTATGCTCTTTCTTTACTATATAATGTGGGTGATTTGGTGTTTTGGTATTTGTGCAAGTGTGTCCTGTTTGCCTTGCACTGTGTTTCTTTGTATATTTTGGGGATTATCTTCCTATCTGTCAGTCACCTGCTTATATTCTATTTGGATCTTAATAATTGAGTCTCAGAATTGTAGGTTTTTCACTATATTTGATGTTTATATTTTTGCCTTTCATTTTTAGTGAGGAAACATGGTTTTGATGAAACAGGTATCCAGTCTTGGTGATGCACATAGGCCTTCAGGAATATGATACATGTACACCATTATAAGACTATACATCCATGATGTCTTTAAGTTTTCTGGCATGGTGTCTTCTCGTGCTTCTCTTCCTTTCTGTCCATCTTTGGTGGTATTCTTTCCATCACTGCTGATCAGACTAGTTGAATGGATGTGTGACCAAATATTTGGCTGACACCAATATGGTATCTGTAGACCTTAGGTGAGAGTGATAGAAAAACAATCTGTGTGGAAAGAATTCAGTGTAAACTATGACATCAATCATTATTTTTGAAAATAATTGAATACCAAATGCCAAATGAAACTGGAACTATTTGTATGAGGCATTTGGTATCTGGGAACTGCAGCCTGAATCCTGTCTATAAGTGATTACATTTCATACTTCCAATATAAGAAAAGTGATTTTGCAGGAAATTAAATAAGAAATCTGCAGACACTTAAGAAGACCAGAAGGATTCAGACAAATATAGTTAGAGTTGTTTCTTGTTTCTGGTAGCAATGTGAGGGACTTTTTTAACTAGGACTTTTCCTCCTGATGGCATGAGGAACTGAAACAATATAGATGCCATCTTTATTCATCCAATGGCCTGTCTCAGTAACTAGGTCCTACAGAACAATGATAAAATTATTACAGGTTATTTCTATACTTCCATAATGTTGATATGAGGATGACTGATTTCCTTTTCTTGAGTAAATTGCACAGATGATTATACACTCAGATGGAAGCTACAGGGGTTCCAGAGAGGCTGAAATCTTTCATTGCTTTCTCTAAGATGATCCCGTGGATGTAGCCAAGTGTTGCTTAAATCATAAAAAACCTAGTGTTGTTCTAGAACAACAATGCAGTTTGATTTGTGATGAAAAAAAAAAAAGATTTTTACTTCGATGTACTTCATTGTTCTTATTGTCTGTTTGGTCACACACTTCATAGCTGCTCACCGATTTTCCTCATATTCTTAAGTCATGTGTGTCCAATGGCTGTACTATAGTTACTCTGCCATGTTATAGTGAGGTGACTTAGGTGTTATAATTTAGCTGGTTTCCTATATAAAGCCTGTCTTGGGCATTTCATTTATTTCAGATGTTGTCGTATTTTTGTGAGGCAAGCAGAACTGCCCCTGATGATTTTCCATATGATTAAAGATCAGTTTTTCAAGTGCTTCAATTCTCTCCAGCCTCTGATCAGAAGCTGGATTGGGCCAGAGCATGCTTTGCATGTCTATCAGTATATTCTGTGTTCTTATTAATTTGGAAGCCTTACAGTTTCCTTTATTTGTCATGTTTTCATGCTGAAGACTGCTTCTATTTGGTTTTACTTTTTTATCCAACAACACTGCATTTGCAGTTGCAGTGTTTGTCTGTTAGCTACACATGTATTTTTTCATGTCCATCTACTCATGGAAAGCAGTCTGATATACAGCCATTCTTTTTGTCTTCTCTTTACTTTTAGATTTCTGATTTCACAGAGAATGAATTCACTTTTTACCATATTCAGTGCTGAAGGATAAAAATAATAAGTCAAAATTCTCCAATATCCAGCCATTATATCTTCTTCCACATATGTTGATAAGTCATCAAACATGTTTTGAAAATAGAATTTGTTCAGGATTATGCACCAGAACTATTACAGTGCTGAATATTGGGAAGCTTTCTACTCTAACAAAGGGCTTTTGTGCTGGAATATGGATCATAAAGTACGGGATTCAATTTTTCTGTCTTTGCACATTGAAACCTGAAATATATCCAGTGTTCAAATGGCTAGGAATAATGGCTGTAGGTATAATGTTTGTTAAAAAGGTTTTATGTATCATTTTATAACAACATAAATCCTAGACAAAATTCTCTGTTAAAATATACATCATATATATATTTCTGTTGATATAAATATTTCGTTATTATGCTTTTATTTCATATAATCAGTCAAAGTTGGCCTGGAGTAATAACAGAAAGTTATCAAGTCTTTTTGTTTGTTTAGAAAACGTACCCTTGTGTGTGAGAGCTAAGTGCACACATTGACCAACAGATTGCATCCTTATTTCGCATTAATTCACATTAATTCCAACTCTCACTGAGTTGGAGGAAGTACAAATCCCTCAAGCATTTTGTCTCCCAAGAGGTATACTGATCGCTGCAGCTGGTCAGCTCTGCCAGTCTGGAGAGGCAGCAGATAGGCTACGTCTTCATGGAAGTCATTCTGTCTTTCAAAGAATTTACAAGTGGACTCACAACACAGAAAAAGGAATTACAACAAAATCTGGATTCAGTTATCACAAGTTTCCTGTGCAGCCTTGGGCAAGTCATTCAGTCTCTGTCTCCTTCAATACACGATCTGCAATATACGGAGTGTATGAGCCTTCCTCATGTACTTTTGGTTGTTACTGAAATACTTTGATATACTTGGTATTTGTGAGTCTGATATATATAGTGGTGATTTTCCTTTGGAAAGGTAGATACGTAGGTAGATAATCCTCCTAAAAGTGACCTTTAAAAATACTTTATAATCCTTTACTAACAAGATACTGATTGCAGTCAGAATACTGAATCTCAGGTCTATACTGACCTTTCATATATTCTCATCTACCGTGATGTGTCAGAGTTGATTTCATGAAGGTCAAAGAGAGTTCAGAATTACAGGGAACATGCAGCTTTTGCCTTATCAAACTAAAAGTTCTTGTGAAATCTTTTGTTTAAAATGCCAGCATTGTAATTCATAGAAATGTGTTTTTTAAAGCTTGATAATAAAAAAGCTTACAGATAATTTTTCACATACAAATAATGTCACGATAATATGTGATTACTTCTATTTTTTTAGCAAGTTCTTTGAGAGAGATTATGAAGTGTACTCATTCTTGACAGTTCAGTCTTTCTGCCTTCTGACTTCTTCACCTCCAGCCTTTTTTAGGCCCTCAGCCTTACTGCTTGTGCATGTCTCTGCCCTTCAGCACCTGCCTATCATCCCGAGTGAGGGCATAACATGGTAGGAGCTTTGGTTCGGTGTACATAGTGAAGTCCTTGATTTGACAGCATCACCCTTACACCTTCTATCTACATCAAGTAGATAGAAATTTTCACTTTTCAGTAGCAGTTATTCCATTTGTTAGCTGCAGTGCCCCCTCCTCCAAAATAAATAACAATAATATTATAAAATTTTGTAGCACTAATGACTGACAATAGGTTTACCACTGCAAGATTACAATTAAGGTATGTATTTGAATGAGGTTTAAGGAAGGAAATACAAATTGTATTCTGAAGAACAATATGCCGTACATTTACGGTGTTTACAGTAAAATTTCACGGAGTGAAATTCTGTATGCTCATATTTTGTAGCTCTGAAAGAAGATGTATCTGATCAACCTTAATTGTACCTTTATGAAGTTTTAGACTAGGACCAAGCATATTCAAGTGTAAAGGACTAGAACTGAAAAACACATCTTGTGTAATTTGGGTATCATTAACATTTATTATCTGAAGAACTGCTGGTACAATGTACTTAAATGCCTACAGAATATCTCCTCTCCTCCCCCAAATTGATACATGAATTTACAGCTACTTAGGATTTGATTTTTTCTGTTTCCCTAATTTAGTTGTCATTATTTCTCCAAGCAGAAGTCTTATAAAGGCTGCAGTAAAACACAGACAAAATTCAGTGTTTTTATAATCTTCCCTCTCATAGTCACCGACACTTACTCTGTTAATCATTTATGCATAGAGTCAGCTGAAAAATTAGTCATTTCAGTTCCAGATTTCCACACACACGTTAGATACCACTCTCTTGTATACAAGGGTGCTATCAAAATGAAAAATCTAGCCAAAAGGAATAAGGATATTTTAGACATAGTAACCTTCAAGGCTGTATGTCTTCTTACTTGGCACTCACTCATCTCTTATGCATCAGAATCTTCTTTTGATGCTGGACGTACAACAGACTTTTTACAGGCTTGTTCTCTTCTTGTAGAGGGTGAAGGTAGTTTTGTTTTCTCCATCCTACGTGCTGCCTACTACCAGAGCTTTTACTCTGTAAATGGGAAATCCAGATTGTGTTTCGTCTTCTGGTTAAAGATGTCAGGACTTAAACTTTTGGGGCTTCATCTGGCTGGCTTAAACTCTTTGGCCTACATCTGCCTGGTAGACAGTCACTAGTGGCTCAGTTCTAGGGTCAGTTCTGTTCAACATTTTTCAACATTCTGCTCAACATTTTTGTTAATGATCTGGATGCAGGAGTTGAATGCCTCCTTAGCAAGTTCACTGACACCACCAAACTGGTAGGTGCTGTTGACTCTCTGGAGGGAGTAGAAGCCTTGCAGACGGATCTAGGTAGATTGGAGCATTGGGCAATTAGCAATGGCATGAAGTTCCACAAAAGAAAATGCAGGTTTCTGCACCTGGGATGGAGTAATGCTGGACACAGGTGCAGATTAGGAGACAAGTGGCTGGAGAGCAGCCCTGCAGAAAGAGATCTGGGGGTGCTGGTTGACAGCAGGCTCAACATGAGCCAGCAGTGTGCCCTGGTAGCCAAGGGGCAAACTGCATTTTGGGGTGCATTAAGCACAGCATGGCCAGCTGGCCAAAAGAGGTGATTCTCTGGCTGGATGTTCAAAAGGAGGGTCCCCTCTACACATCATGTAACTGATACTACATGGAGTAAGTGGGTCACACTGGTTGCACAGCGGGCTTGAATAGGTAGCCTCAGTTGCCCAGGAATCTTGGAAGTGATCATGGACTGGCCAGAAGGCAAAGATTTTGGAATATCACCAGAGGAGGAGGTGACACATGCTGGAGAAGCTCCATGCTGGGTGCCAAAAAGGACTGTTGTGGTTTAACCTGGCAGGCAGCTAAGCATCACACAGCTGTTCACTCACCCCCCCCAGCCTGAGTGGGATGGGGGAGAGAATTGGGAGAAAAAAAAAAAAAAAGTAAAAACTCGTGGGTTGAGATAAAGACAGTTTAATAGGACAGAAAAGGAAAGGAAAAAATTGTAATAATAATAATGATAATACTAATAATCGATTATACAAAGCAAGCAATGCACAGTGCAGTTGCTCGCCACCCGCTGACTGATGCCCTAAGGAGTGGTCCCCTTGAGACCAGCCACCCCATATTAATTGTTCAGCATGACGCCCCATGGTGTGGGACATCCCTTTGGTCAGCCTGGGCCAGCTGTCCTGGCTGTGCCCCCTCCCAGCCCCTGGTGCCCCCCCAGCCTCCTCGCTGGCAGGGCAGCACGAGGAGCTGGAAAGGCCTTGGCTCTGTGTGAGCACTGCTCTGCAACAACTAAACATCGGGGTGTTATCAGCGTTGTTCTCATCCTGAATCCAAAACACAGCACCATACCAGCTACTAGGAAGAAAATTAACTCTATCCCAGCCAAAACCAAGACAAGCTATATTCAAGGCATGAATATTGTGTGCAGTTCTGGTCTCCACAATATAGGAAGGATGTTAAGATATTAGGGTAGTAAGAATTGAAAGCATCCAGAGGAGGGCAACAAAGCTGTTAAAAGGGCTGGAAGGCATGTCTTGTGAGGAGAGGCTGAGGACACTTGGGTTGTCCAGTCTGGAGAACAGAACACTGAGAAGCAAATTCATTGCTCTCTACAACTTCCTGAGGAAGGGAAGAGGAGAGGGAGGTGCTGGTCTCTTCTCACTGGTAACCGATGACAGGACACGTGGGAATGGCACAAAGCTGCACCAGGGGAGGTTCAGACTGGACATTAGGAAAAATTTCTTTACCTTGAGGGTGGCCAAACACTGGAACAGGCTTCCTAGAGAGGTGTTGTGTTAAAGGGGACTTATCAGAGTATAGAGTTTGTTTCAGAGCCCTGCTAAGGACTTTCACTGAGACAGTTTCACAAAGTTGAAAGTGTTTAAGAGGGCAACAGATAAAACAGATTTGGAATTGCTGTTGGTAAATACACATACTGCAACAGCACTAATACATGATAATAGTGCTGGCAAAATGCTACCCTGGGTATTCCTCACCAAAAGGTGAAGGCACAGAGCTTACCAAGAAGGTGTCCCTGTCTTGGTGGAGGAGAAGGGAGCACAGCCTATCGACTGCCTCTTCTAGGTCTCCAATTTCTTCCTCCCCCCGCCCCCCGCTCTTGTTTTTCCCTAACTCTAACTCTTTTTTATATCCTAACCTTATCTGCCCCCCACCCTCCACCCCGGGTGACATTTAGCATGATCTAGGTGGAGAGTCGAGTACTATAGACATACATGTTTAGCATGTATTTCATTAAGGTCATTATCATATTCAGGGATGTTAACTTTAATATTCAATTTACAAATAGTGAAGCAAAAGCTTTCACTCCAGGCACCATGGCCTTCAAGATTCTGTTCTGCACCAAAACAAGGCCATCCTGTCACTGCAAGACTTCCTCCTTCGGCAGCCCCTCACACCAAGCTTGTGGACCTCCATCCACAAAGTTTGTGTAAGACAGAAGCAGGAGCAAGCTGCTCAACTCCCCTTTGCCCAAGGCCGGTGCTTATGAGTACGCTAACAGGTCTGACTATTCTCCACAGGTAATTCATGCTTCATGCCTGTCAGTGTTCNGGTAATTCATGCTTCATGCCTGTCAGTGTTC